>BQNB010026779.1:0-49995 GCA_026074375.1 Tanacetum coccineum | reverse complement strand
ATTCATGTTGTTTTTTTGTGTTGGTGAGTTTGTTTTAATGAGTGATGTGAATGTGAAAAGATGGGTTACCTTATAAATTTATGAAGAGGTTGTTGGGGGAATTAATTGTTATAGCTGCATTAGCTTGTGAGTAAGCTGGACTGCTAGAGAGAGTGAAAAAAGTTGTGTAAGCTGGGAGCGGGAAAAAAAGGAAAAAACTTTATCCTTTCATTTGTGGAATCAAGAAAAACCCATAGGGAAAAACATATTGTTTTTCTTTCATGAGAGTTGAGTCGATCAACAAAGTAGAAAATTAAATAATGAAAGAGAGAAATGAAAGTTGTGTGTCGTGTGTGAGTATTTGTGTTTTGAATTATTTTTAAATGATAAAAATATAGAAACAATTTATTGAAAGATAGAAAATGTGTTGCAATTAAACCCTCATTCACACCCTCACCCTAAAATCAAGTAGCCCATGCACTTGTATCTAAGAACTTTAATCGTGTTGGTCGGGGGTGGGTCAATTCGAGTCAGGCCAATGTTAAAAAATAGGAAGTGATTGGCATACTCAATATTTTTATTGGAACGGTCTAATGTACAAACAGTTAAAACATGTTATATTTAAAATACAATTGTCTAATGCCTACATTGAAGTGTGCCAATAAAATGTAGGAATATGTAAATCAATTACCTAAAAAAATATATACCCAAACCTAACCTTATTTGAACTTGGGTCAAGTCAATTCGGGTTCTGGTCAAACTAGATATGAGTAAAATGTTCATAAAATTACTTTTTTGATAAAAGTAGCATATGTTTAATTTTAGGGAGTAGTAGTAGAAACAATCTATGATCTTCACTACGACTTATAATACTATAAGCTTTGCCTTACTTCTTTATTTTTAGGGTTTTTGAATTTATGTTGCAGGTGAGTTTTAGGTGGGTAGATATACCCTATAAATGAATGTCATTTATGAAGGTTGTTGGGGATATTCATTGATGTATCAGCCTTTTCAACAACTTAGTAAGTAGTGTAAGGTATTGAGCGGGAAAAAAGAGGGAAACACTTCTTACTAGGGAAACAAAAAAACCCGTATACCATACGAAAAACATTATTTTTTCTATAAGAAGTTGAGTAGTACAACAAAATTCACACGTAGAAAGAAACATTATTTTACTTATTTTTATGTGTATCGTGAGTGGTTATTTATGTTTTGCGAGTATTTTCTAGTAACTGTTACTCGTATAATTTATTTTATGTGAATAGACATTCTGAGACTATAAAATCAATTTTCTTTCACAAAGTGTGGAAGACTAAATTGAATAGCTTGTGAATTGAAAAATATAAATTAACGACCTAAATGGTGAAGAAATGTTGCATCCAGAAATCCTTAAAATGGTGTAAATCTTCATTAAATATGAGTAGTTGGGATTTAATTTGTGTTCTTTTGTCCTCAACTTCCAACTACACAATGTACTGATTTTCTTATTGCTCAATTTATGAAGTCGTACTTGTAGTTAGGTAACAAAGTTGAAGGTTGTCGATAAATATACACTAAAACCTATATAAATTAAGTGTTGGGACCGTGATATTTTATAAATCTAGCGATATATATTGGGCTAATGGCGTGTAAATATATCATAGTTGTCTCCCTTTTCTTATATACGTATCGAACAAAACACTTTGCAATTATCTACCTTATACTTACATTTTGAACAGTTTTTGTGTTGAGTTTGACCTATTCAGTCGGTTGAGGGTTACTTTTTTTCTTCATTTTTTATTGTCTACATGGAGCCACATAGGGGTGTGCACGGTTCGGTTTGGGTCAGTTTTTGGCTAAAACTGAAACCAAACCGAAATATTCAGTTTTTATAAAACCAAAAACCAAAACTGCTCGGTTTTTGGAGGTTCGGTTTTTTTGGTTTTTCGGTATTTTCAGTTTCAAACCGTTTATATTTTGTTATGGCTAATTTATATTAAAAAACTTGTATTATGTACAAAATTGGTTATTTTTTCTATCTTTTTTGTCAATATGAGCCCGATAATGTTTACCCAACTACAAACATACACATATAAATGAGACATAATTCAAGCGAAAATACACATAGTATGATCATTGTCATATATGTAATGATATATTGTCAAGTAAACAAACGTACATGACAAACATATGTATAAACATATATATATATATATATATATATATTTTCTTCTGTAACATAACATGAGGTTATGTTATTTCTGTCTAGAAGCCAGGCCTTTCATTCTTTCCATTATGGACTTTTTTCTATTTTTAATGGATATAATTTGGAGATACTCAATTTATTTTGAGTCATGGTTTCAAGATGATAACCATTGCGTTTTATATCTTTAAAACTTAATAGATTTCTTCCAGATCTACTAGAATACAACGCATCATTGATTCTCCAGAGGGAATCATGATAAAACTTGAGGTTTTATCTTTTTTTTCTTCTTTATAACATAACATGAGGTTATGTTATTGATTCTATTAATTGAATCAGATTAGAACTTGAGGTTCTAATTATTATTTTTAAAACATAACATGATGTTATGATATTGATCATTATGGAAGAATCATATTAGAACTTGAGGTTCTAATAATATTTTTTTACCACAACATGAGGTTGTGTTATTATCGTGATTCCTCTAAAAGAATCACAAAGAACTTGAGGTTCTTTAAAAGATATACAATAACTTGAGGTTATTGTATTTTAATTATCTTCATTGTAATAAAACTTGAGGTTTTAATATGAATAAATATAATCATAACATGAGGTTATGATATATTTTAGCTCTAATAGATCTTGAGGATCTTATACAAAATTATCACAATGTTGTATTTGACTTTTTTCATGTAATCACAATAGAACATTTTTGTGTTCTTGTAAATTACAAAAAAGTTTAATTCACAAGCGAAAATAATCTGTATAGACATCACTATTTTCAATATGAGTTATTTGAATTTTTTTATTTTTTTTGAACGGCAACTTTATTAAAAAAAACTAGCAAGGAGCTAGAAAGACATTACAAAGAAATAAGATAGGGGGACGTAAAAACCATAACAAATTTCACATACAGAAGATCTCGTGTAATTTGTTACTAATAATCTTATACAGTACTCCCTCCGTCCCAATTTATTTGTCCAATTTTGACTTTCAAAGTCTTTCTTTGTCAATTTTAACCTTAAATATTTTTTGTTGTGTTATTTAAAATTTGACGTTATTTGAAGTGATTATCTCCAATAAGATCTTTTAATAATATTAATTATACGGAATAGAAAGCACCTTGATAATGGTTACAACTTACAAGTTTCAGCAATAAAAAAATAGCTTATAGATGATCAACATAACATATTGGCGCATATTACAATAGGTAAACAAATAGTTACAAGATCTTAACAAATCAACTATGAAGATAATGATACCGAGATCAACAAACAAATAAAGGTATGTATAAGCAAAGATTGACACGTTTTAGGCTCTGAGCAAATCAATGTCAAAAGATAAACAACATGTCACAATGTTATTTTCATTTTATCTTTATTGAATTATCACCGATTACTCTCTATGATAGATTAATTCTCTAAAAAAACTAATGTTGCACGTAATC
The DNA here is from genome assembly GCA_026074375.1 of Tanacetum coccineum. NCBI lineage: Eukaryota > Viridiplantae > Streptophyta > Magnoliopsida > Asterales > Asteraceae > Tanacetum > Tanacetum coccineum. Next base: position 46,387 of record BQNB010026779.1, on the reverse strand, counting down.
AAGAGGATGACTTATGATGGTACAATAAAAGATACGATGAAACAACTCAAAACGTACCTTTTAAAAACATCAAAATATTTATAGAGCGTGCTGATAATGTGTTGTAAATGTGAAGAGCAAGAACGCAAGAATGAGAGAGGAAGGTAGAATTCTTATTGATTGATCTATTCATCAAAGAGGTTAAAAGTATCATGTATTTATAGGGAAGATAAATACATGTAAACCCTAACGGCGGTTGAGATAATGATAAATATACATAAGCCCATTAGTATGATTTTACAACAAACTAAAGATTTTTTGATTTATTCTTCACCATGTAGTCAAATTGAAAGACTACAAAACATAAAATTTATTCTCATGTCACAGAAAAATGAGAAGTGTTACACGTTATCTCTTTTTAAATAAACAACTTAAATATGTTAGAGTAGCAACAACGGTGGTGTATAGTAGCGTTAGTTTGTGTGTGTAATTTTTTTATATACGAGTTTTTTTAATATGAGTGGGGGTAACTGAGAGTGAAGATCGTTAATGTTTTAATTGTAATTAAATAATATTATTTTTGTCGCAACGTGCGAGCTTTTCAAACCTTGTTTATCATCATTTATAATAGTCATTTATCATCATTTATAATAGTCATCAACTCAACCATTATTATCATCATTTATGAGGCACAACAACTCAACAATTATGATACACAACAAATTATGATACACAACAACTCAAGTACTCAACATTTATAATACACAACAACTCAGGTACTCAATATTTATTGACGACATGTAGCACTAAGCAGCATTAGCACAATTAGCAATTAGCAGTAGTTTTTGTTTAAAAACGTGTTTAAAATGCTTATCACTTGTCGCTTCTTTACGAAGAATTTAAGATTGGAGCAGTTGGTCATTTTTCAAACGCTTATTGAATTATTGACAAACAAGTAAATAATTACCGCTTGTCCCTCATAAACACTCCAAAACACTTGTTTTCAAATACAACCTTAACATTATTTATGATAGATAACAACTCTAACTACTCACTCAACTACCATTTTCATTTCATATTTATTAAGGTTTTTGTTTCAAGCAATCTACCACAAACATTTATCATTGTTAGTTCCAGCTCAATCTTTTTTGTCACACACTCTTTACACACAGTCTCTCTCAAAACATGACCATTTACCATTTCTCAAAACCCTCTCTAAACACTCTCGTTAAACATAAACCAAACAGGTTTCGGTGACTTTGGTGGTTTCGTTTATAGTCACAAACCAAACGGGTTTCTGGGTGTTTCTTTTCGTGTATGGTCACTAACTCTCACTCTCGTTTTGGTTATGGTGGTAAAAAAACTAGAAGTGTTTACAGGTATGTGGTTTCGTTTTGGTTATGGTTGTCTTGTTTTGGTTATGGTTTTACAAAAACAAGTGTTTACAGGTTTTGGTTATGGTTTTATGAAAAAAAAAAAGTGTTTACAGTTGTTATCAATGTTGGTTGGTTGAACCGGTGATGTTACCCAGCCGTTACTAGCAGGGTTTCAAAACCCAGATTGGGTTTCACTCACCAAAACCAACCGGTTATAACCTTTTTGCTTTGTTTTCTCTATGTGACCAACATGGATCATCGTTAATATATGACATAAAACCTTACAACTACCAAACAAATGAAACTACGACCTTTATAATTTTGACTTTCTAGCATAAGACTATTGTCTTCATTTTTCATCCAAAATGTCTATATGGTTATAGTTGCATAAAGGAGAAACAGTAGTACTCTATATAGACATATAAACTGTATTAATGTTGGGAGAACAAGTTTCTAAAGTTCTATATATGCTTGCTTCCGTTGTTACTTAAATCACTTAACATAGTTTTCAATGTTTCAATTTAACTTGAATTGTAAGTTTGTGGTTGTATTATTAGACGACAACAAAATAATATAGACTTGTATTCTAGTTCAGCTACATGTGATTGATAAACTTATTTGAGTGTTTGGTATTGATTTCTAATTGTTTTGTTTGTGTTTGATACTCATGTTTACAAGTTCTATACGTGTCATGGCTTTATATTGACAGCATTTGGGTGTAACTTTTGAGTTGGAGGTTTAAAATGTATTTACCATTTTGCCTAAAAATAAGCAGGAAAGGCATAATCAGTTTATGATTGTATTTCATGTTTTAGAGCAAGACTACACTAATATGTCGATAATGGATATCCTAAGTTTTCTTGTCTTCACAAAGACAAAGTTGATAGCTAAAAAGAAGACTGAAACTGATTACCTAAGAAGCGGGGTCAAAAGACAAAGAAGGCGTAGAGTCGTCGAAGAAGAAGGTCATTTGATGGGGGTATTGGACCCCGCACGATAAATGTGAGTTGATAACAGACACACAAAAAGGTCGTGGGATCAAAGCAACCTTTGATGATGGGCATCTCAAGGAACGACACAAAGGTATGCAGAAAGATTTGTATATGGTATTCGGTATTCAACCATACACCATACCGATCTCTGCATACCTTTGTGTCGTTCCTTGAGATGCCAATTATTAAAGGTCAGCATAAGCTTTGATCCCACGACATTTTTGTGTTCGTCTGTTATCATCTCACGTTTACCGTGCAGGGTCCAATACCCCCAACAAAAGACCTTCTTCTCCGACGGCTCTGCGCCTCCTTTGTTTTTTGACCCCGCTCCTTAGGTAATCAGTTTCTGTCTTCGTTTTTGCTATCAACTTTGTCTTCGTGAAGACAAGAAAATTTGGATATCCATTATCGACATATTGGTGTAGCCTTGCTCTAAAACAGGAAATACAGGTTTGATGGGGGTATTGAAGACACCACAGTGAACGAGCTATGATCACAAAGGAAGATATAAACATTCTTCGATCGAAGCTTCACCTCACGTATTATGATGGCATCTGAATGAAAGGTTTAAAGGCATGCAACCATAAGTGTGGCTTATGACGGAGAGTCAAGTTTGACGACGTAACAGTTTCTTTCTCTTGCCTCCTCACATTCGACTCTATACTCCGTCATCAGCCACCATCATCATCGCATTCCTTTAACCCCTTCCTACATGCCATCATCATACGCGAGGTGAAGCTTCGATCCAACAACATTTTCAGCTTAATCTTCGTCTATGATTATAGCTCGTTCACCGTGGTGTCTCCAATACCCCATCAAACTTTCTCCCACATCTCTATGTTTGCGTGGCTTTTTGATCCCGCCTCTTAAGTATCAAGTTTGAGTCTTCTTTTTTTCTTTTAATGTCGTCTTTGTGAAGACAAGAAACTGTGGAATCTGTTATCGACATATTGGTGTAGCCTTTCTGTAAAAAAAAGGAAATATCTTTGCTTCTTCGGTCGATTTAACCTTTTTTATATTGGTATGATACTAAAGTTCGAATTTTTTTCATATTACTTCTTTTTTGATCAACTCTTGTCCTTGATCAAGAAAAAAGATACAAAAATCAATACCCTCTACCCGCTTTATTATCAATGCCCTCACTGCACACACCACTCTTATAAAGCATGATTTCTCCAACCTAAATTACAAGATTTAGACATCCCAAGTAATAACCGAGCCTAATTCAAACACACTACCTGATCAATATATAAGAAAAAACAAGCACAGTCAAAACACATATGCCCTCTCTAACCTAAAACACATACACGGGCTCTAAACAAAACCAAGCCCAAACACCGCCACATAATTTGAATTTGCGGTTTCGAATTTAACTGGTTTTTGTTGTGTTGCTAAAACCGGGTCAGGTCTGTGTGCTAAATCTGACTGGTCTTTGTTATTTAAATTTTGTTAGAACTTTTGAAAGGTAAAAAGCATTTGGTATTTCATAGGTTTTGTTTCACTCGCATATATTTAATGCTTGGAACTGATTTGGGGGTGCTTGAGAGGCTATAACATTTTTTAACTATTATTTGTGCTTTATTTTAAAACAAGGTTGTTTAAATTTAGTTTGAGGTTTGTTGTGGAATGCTTAGAACTGGAGTGTTCGCAGGGCTTAGGTTTGAAAATTATGCATCTCTTAAATTTTAAACCCATTTTTATTGTTTGAAATTTTAGATACCACTCGCTAGGCGTGGTTACTCTGTAATATGATAGATATTGTATTGATTGAATGAATTACATTAGAGATGGCATCTGTATTTATAATAAATAGATAGCTTTGTAAATAAGCAACATCAAACCTAACCCTAATAGACCACAAACCCACAATCGGGCTTGGGCTACTTATTCGTCTAAGACTCCCCCGCAGTTTGAACGGGAGATGAACGAACGCTCAAACTGGTACGAAACTCATCCAATAAACTAGTAGGTAAACCTTTGGTGAAGATATCCGCATACTTATAACGTGACGGGACGTGTAGAACCCGTATAGCACCGGTAGCAACAAGATCTCGAACAAAGTGAATGTCAATCTGTGCGTTGATGTTGCACGGGATTAGAAGAGAGATAGACAGCACTCACATTGTTAGAATAGACAAGTGTAAAAATATAAACATTAGATTTATTCAGAAATTGTTTAATACCAAGCACAAGGCTTTTTAAAATTGTTCAACATTTATAATAACAACGATTTTAGATCATAACAAAAATATCCCAAGATGTAATTATGACTCCTCAATTTTTTTATGCAAAGAACTCCACAAAAGAGTCATCTGCATGTCTCCTTAGCACCTAGTGCCTCTATTGACCTACGAGAAACCCTATCTTCAAAAAAGTAATCAATACGTGTGTGGTGAATTCACAGGTTTATGTAAGGTTTATGTAAAATATAATGTAGGACCGCAAAATTTTCCCCGTGATAATGCAACAGATGCAGACATCACAAAATGTAATTACTTTTCTCTAAGCTCATGACACTGAAGCTTGAACATGTATGAATTGCAATATAAATTGCCTACATTGCCCTTGATTATGTTCTAACCCGCAACATCCCAAATCCGACATGGTATACGTTTGTTGTCCGGTAAAACGGCACAGTGAGCGCTACTCATCCGAACGGGGATGTCAATCCTAAATAGATCTATTTATAACATTCGCGCTCACACAAAGTAATGGACAGTTCATGATAATGGGCTCAGAGGGTTATCGCTACTTAGGCAAACACGTAATCATGTAAAAATATACACTTGCGTCCAATCGTAAAACAATGCATGTTTCTCACCCCAAAAGTTATAAATCGTTGATATAGTAAAACATAGGGCTATGAACTCACCTCGGTAAATGAAGTGAATGAAATAAATCAAGTGAGTGAATCGACAAGCGAAATCCGAAAGCAACCTAATTGAATATAGGTCGTATAAGTACCATGTACTTTGAATAACTAATACCACATATAATTCTATATAGTTACATCACCACCTAAAAGTGTTCGTTTAATTTATAAAATTAAACAATTTAATTTGTACTTGTAAAATAATGTCCATGTATTCAAAATTGGAAAAATAGTATACTTGTCCAACAATTTGTTATTTGCCAAAAATACTTGATGTATTATTTATATTATTTTATTATATAAATAATTTAATAGTTTGAAGATATAATATTTATAAACTTAAAAACGTTTATAAATATCATTTTAGTAAAAACATCGTATATTTCTCTATCCTGTTTTTAACGTTATTTATATGTATGGAATCGTATTTGAAAAACCTAATCAAATTTTACATTTATTATATTGGTATATACTGTTATGAACAGTAACAGTTAGTGAAAAATTATAAAAATACTTTTTATAAATTTTAATTATTGAAATCGTATATTAATCGTATCTCATTCGTTTTAATTCGGTTTTTAGTGATTCTTATGTCCACCTCTTCGTAATTAAAAGTTATATTTAAGAAAATTATTTCCCAACAGCCCACTGTTATGAACAGTAGCATGTTTTTATAAAATTACTTTTATAAAAATATTTTTATCGTAAACTTGTAAATTGCGTATCTTTTTCATTTTAAATCCCTTCTTGATGTACCTTATAGTTTTGAAATACTCGTAAATTGTACTTTATCAAAAAAATAAGCTTCCATTTTTATCAGATTCGAAATTTTGGAGTTTTTATAAAAATACTTTTATAAAAACACTTTTACGTATAATCTTGCAAATTCTGTAACTTCTTCGTTATAATTCGGATTTTCGAGTCCTTATATGCTTATGATCCTTATGAGAAGTACTATTTTTATAAAATATAAAATAAATATCTTATTATACGAATTTAAACAGAAGGTTTTAAATATTTATATAATTAATTATATAAATTTGTTTTATGTACTTTTTAACTTAAATAAAATACCACAAGTCCTCTAATTTATAAATTAACATCTCTTGTGTATAAATTAAGTCCTCTACATTGAGTTCATATTGTCCAAGAAAATTGTCCAACATATTTATTTACTTATCTAAACTTTATAAATAAATAAATTATCATAACTTGACAAATAATTATATAAATTACCCATTGCTTATAAATCCTTGTTTTAAACATATTAACATATTTTAAACATCATCTTAACCATAAAAGAAATGTAATTCGTGTATGTATATACATGTATTTATTTTATAACTTCATAAAATAAACCTAGATGATGATTTAACTATACACAATTATATAAAACATGAAATTAATATATTGAAAAGATTAGGGTTTTAGGTAAACCTTAGATGAGTGTATGTTGAGTGAAGAACAAGATCAAACCCTTGTGATCAAAACCCTAGTGCGAAAATGCAATATGAAAACCCTAATTTCCAAGAAACCCTAATTCGACTTTCTTTCTTATTTAACCCCCTTAATTACCAAACCAAGCTTCCAAGACACCTTATATATGTTTAACAATAACCCTTGAACACTTGTACTAGCTTGGAAATCAAAAACTATGAAGATATGTGAGAGTGGAGAGTGAGCCGTGGGCTAGGAGCTCAAAGAGAGAGTTTCTTGCTTTGGTTTCTTGTAAAATGATAAGTGTGTGAGTTTACTTACTTTATGGTATGTATTTATAGGCTAAGACTTGCATGAATACCATCTAATGAAACCATCAAATGGTCTTGGGTTTTCTTCTTGTTTGTGGCCGGTTTAGGAGACCATTAGGGCAAGGGTTTTATGGTTTTTAATTAGTTTAGGTCTTGTAAGAGTAGGGACAAGTATGGTATGTCTTTGCTTTGTGTAAGAATGAAGTGACTAAGGCTTTGCATGCTTGTTCTTGTCCCCTTTCTTCCTTGTTCTTGGTCGGCAACCCTCACACAAAAGAAGGGACCAAAGGAGGTATAAGAATGTGGTTTTGAACAAAGGGTAAAAGAAATTGTTGTTTATACTTGTTAGTGGAGGTGTAGTGATTTAATTTCAAGTGTAGAGTGTATATGTATATGTAACCGGTTATGGCTTATTTTATGTGAGTATTTTTGAAGTTTTTGGGGTAATGGGTGGTATGGGGGTAATTTAGTTTAAGTGTAGGTGGGTTATGGTTTGCCATGCATTGCAAAAGTGTAGTTTATTGCGTTACGTAAACGATTTACGTAACCAATAATAAATAAAAAGCGCAAAGATATAAATTATCATCCTAAAAACTTATAACACTTACTTATGAAACATTATTTGTTTAGATACCCGTTTACGTAAATGCCTTATTTTTAGTTACGTAAATTAACTTAGCCGATTTAAATAAAAAGTAAAATGCTAAAAGCCAAAATAAATAATGGAATAAATGAAACAAAAAAAAAATATTGAAAATGCGAAATGTTACAATCGAGATGACGATGCTCCACGAACATGTGTAAATAGGTGTTGAAATTTCAGCCGAGGACTTTCAAGTGGAGCCAAATTTTTGAAAGGAGTGTATGGACACGAAAGTTGTGGCCCGCTAAGGATCGATTGTAGGGTTTTACAATTTGTAAAAAAATATATGGATAGCTATATATGAAAAGAAATAACCGCCTAGAAAAATCATGAATCTGAAATGGTGTCGTTTAGAACTTAACTCAAGCAATACACAGGATTTTAGGAAGTCAAGATCTAAAATCCCTCAGGACGCGTTGGATTATCGATAAATGTTTAAGCTTCGTTGCCCATAAATTAAGATTATATATAACTTACAATGCTCTTGAGAGTTTTTTTTTGTTTCTAGACTTTAAAGTTTGTGCAACAATACATGATTAAGTCCGTTAGATCTATTTGTATTGTAGTTCCATGTAAAGAAGATTTATTTGTATATGTATTTTCGTCTTTCTGGTTATTTAAAATATAATGAAATGTAAATATTTCCTTTAATGTACCATGTGGTTTTACGTAAACATGATAAAAATAACATGACGCATTGCGAATTGTATTCGTAAGAAAACACGTCCAGTATAAATTGGCCCCCCCCCCCGCTTGTACCCCTGTAAAGAACAATCATTATGAAATGGAAAAACAGCTACACTTTCATATGACCGCACTACTTAGTGACCTAGAATTATTGCCCGGGTAACCATCAAGAAATTCAAAGACAAAGATGAACTCTAACTAAGGCGGTGGGTTGCAACGCAGAAATTTTACAACCCTCCTAGGCAGAGTACCTAACCGTTGTAGTGTAGTATATGTAAGACTCGGAGGTTTATTATCGTTCTCTAGAGGAATAGTTTGGGTAGGCTCGAATTGTATGTTTACTAAGGTCTAAAGGTTGAGAGAATATTATTTTTGTGTTTTTATAATTTTTTAGAAAGCAAGTGAAATCTCGGGTTTGAAGAGGGGGTTGAGTAAACTACTATATTAAACTACTCCTAATTATGCAAAAAAGTAAATTGATGGAAAAACTCGTATGGTTAAACAAACATGTTTACCTAATCATGCAATACTCCCTAGTTGTTTTCTCTAATTTTATTGCAAGTCACCCTTGTTAGTGTAATGTGTAATTATTCCCTAATTCAGCAGTGGGTTGGTCAAGTTCGCTATCTACGTGACAACCTAGACGATGGTTACCTACAGACACCGCTCACGTCTAATAGTAAATTCACGGGCAATAAATACCTAATTTGAAATCCACCCCATGGTGATCTAGATATGAAGATCTAATCACATGTATCCTCTAACCTAATCGCGTTTCCCTAGACATCCATGCTATGATATGAAGATCAAATAACTAGTTTTCTAAAGCCTGACGCGCACACAACTAACAAGAAGCAATAATAAAAGATATTTAAAAACTAAGTTTCATGCAATCATAAGCAAACACATATAGATTTAGCCAAGCATGTTAATTGAAAGCGAAGAACAATTAATCAAACAACACATAGACATATTGAATGATTAAAAGGGTAAAAGAACTTCACTTCAATTAAACATGGAGTATGGACGAGTACAAAAGGGTTTAAAAACCCTAAAACTTGACCAATATAGCTGCTACTAAAGTTCCTCTCGTTTTCCACCACAAAATATGAAAAATAAGCTTTATATATATATATATATATATATATATATATATATATAGGAAATCGGTCCTGACGGCGTCACTATGGTTTCTTGAAGCCGTCAGCCCGCTGAATCTTCTATGGGCTTCTCTTTGTCGGCTAGTGTGACGCCGTCACTCTTCGGGTTGACGTCGTGGCTATGCAGTCTTGACAGCGTTAGTAGTAAATCTTTACGCCGTCTCTCCACGACCTGAGAAGTCGCAACTTTGATTAATAATTCCCACTTTCTGGGCACTTTTGGTGAAGGCGTCAGAATGGAAGTCGCAATCTTGAAGTGTTGTGTTTTCCATTTTTCTTCCCGAATCGGGCCAAGTCTCGTGCTTTTCCTTCAAAAATGCTTTTGAAAGCTAAAACATCAAAAGAAATAGCACTCAATGTACAATATTAGTATATTGCATTAGTTCTGGAGTTTAAATGAACCCGGAACAAAGTGTATAAAATGACACTCCTCAAATCCCTACACTAGGGATTTGCTTCTCCTCAGCAAATAACTTTTCTACCTAATAAAAGATCCAAAGTCATGGCATTTAACTACCAATAAAGAAGACATGACATGAATCGTGTTTGACTTTACTTGTAAATTAAAGCACGAAAATTATATACTAGCACATCACATAAGTGTTTGGATTCTCTCTTTCACTCGGTGTAATAATGAATTATAACAATATAGGAAACGGGGAAAATAAACACTCACTACCTGTCATAGTATATAGATTACCATAAGCTTGATAAAATATCAAAACCTCTACCACTTTGACGTAAGCACCTAGGAATTACTATCAAAGAGATCTTTTAAAGGGTTGTAATGTAAGGTGTATGGTAAAGGAAACATAGTTAGTGATACTAGGGAAATTTACTGGTGGCAAGCTAATTATTTACAATAATACATGTAAAAGACGTTGTTAAGCCAAGACTCGACAAAAACTAGGACAAATATACACAACTATACATCAAACTTTTTATTTTATTTTCTTGACTCTTTCTAGACATAAACAATAGCAAGATGGTAGCCCGTATATTCTAACATATTTATTTTATTTTATTTATATATATTTTTTGATTTTTTATATAGACTTTTTCCCTGTCATCTGCTAAAAATAAATAAATATACATGACTCGGGGTTTATAACGATAGCCCTACACTTGAATTTTTAATACTCAATAACAAACTAACTAATGACCCGTATTAGAAGGATCAATAAACATGGAGCATATTAGACTAATATAAGGGGTAATAGTTTGACTTTCTTCCCCATTTCACCATATAATAAAAACTACCATGAATCCCAATCGTACCAAAACTATATACACTAACAATAGACTCGACTTAGCAACCATGTAATCAAGCAAACAATTAACTAGGGTTAAACTTGTGACAACAATAATGTACTAAAAATGAGTACATACAAGGAAGGCTAAGGCGATTTGGGTTTAACATTTTGGTGGGGTGTAAAAAATGCTCTTCATTAATAATTCGGAATTCACCAAAAAATTACAAGAACCGTGAAAAGGATAGGCCCTCAGGGGTGTACTAGGGGAATCTTGCACTATAATTGAGTGCATAGAAAGGGTGTAGGGGTAGTTATATGACCAGTAATATAAGAATAACTATAATAAACGAAGGCTAAAAACAAGGGTTATCCTAATGCCTCTTATCACTTAGCAAATTCTAATCACACGAATGCGATCTCACTATCAATATCAGGATGAATCGCTAAAGCAAGTTCTAGAATCTATAATACTACCGGTACATTCTCATAAGCATTAAAAATGAATGCTTTTATTCCTTAAGATCTAGGGGCAAACCTCACATTTTAAGGGTTGAATTTTTGAGTGGTATGGTTTTTGTGCTAGTCATATAACTCCTATCTATGAGACGCTTCTAACACTACAGTTTCACTGATATATGCCATAAAAAATTTTAAAATTTGGGCTAAAATTACCGTCCTAAACTATGTTTCAGTAAATTAAACATCTTTTTAAGAACAAAGCAAACGCAAATGAAAGAATTGTTTCTAAGGCTTTTATTACCCCTCACACTTATTTTGAACATTGTTCCCAATGTTCTATGAGTATCCAAAAAACGAAAGGGAAGATAAATAAAAAGCGAGAGAAACTAATACTCACCTGTTTTGCTCAATATCAGAGAAGAAACGAGATAAATTGGCTAAATCGTCATCCAAGAATCGTCCAAGTGAAAATCCAATGAATCTTCCAGACTTTCCTCATCTAATATAACATGTAAATCAAAAACAAAAATAACTATACCTAGAGTAAAATTGGTGGTAGATAGTATACAACCTTATTAATCATAAATTATAATCCTAAGAAAGCAGTAAAGATAGAATGTTAGTACTAATGTAATCGTGGCTTTCTGCAATAATCTGGAAAGTTAAAAATTATGGGAATTTAACAAAAATACTTTTCAAAAATTTGAAAAAAACGCGAATTTCTCCACTGTTACAGCGCTGATGCCGTCAGGAATGAATCCTGCCTCGTCAGGCCACACCTGACCGGTTTTTGCAATTTTGTTTTTTCTGGAAAATTTCCTGCAAAAAAATAACCTAGTAAAGATATCCTGGAAAAATTTACTTCATAACCACAAAAATGGTTTCGTCCAAACATATGACTCAAAATAAACAAAACAAAACATAAAGGTGTGAATTAACTTCAATTATTTATTTTCCATGTTTGAAATGGTTCTAAAAACTAGATATTTTCCCTACACTTATTTATGCAAAATACCTTTGATTGCAATTAAGACGAAGTTAAAAACAAAACAAAGCATGGTCGCATATAATTCAAACATAAAAATTAAAAACACACGACGCTCCTAAAATGCATAAAATAAAAGATTCGGTTGTCTCCCAATAAACGCTTTTATTTATTAACGAGTCTTCTAGCTAGACTCGGAGTCACTCTCCTAGGTCGTTTCGTGAATGATCACATGTCCGCGTATGATCCATTCTTTCATATCATTATCTACTTAGTATTCGGGACCTAGTTTTAAGTAATTCTTGTACATTAACTTATTCTTTTCATGGGGATTCTTAAGTCCGCTCATTAAATCTCGATAGCTAAGCACTAGTATATGTGGAACCTTACTCTATGAAAAGTATTTAAGCCTAGGTATAGTACGGGGCATCCGAAAGATGTAAGTATCAAAGTGCCTAGTGAATGAGATCAAACCCTAAACACAATCATATTCTAATTGAGTAACAGCTCTGAAAGGTATTCCCATCATAACTTCCGTCATATCCCCTAAAATTAATTCTCATATGTCTTCTAATACTACAAAATATGTTACATAGGTGAAACTTCCAACAAACACATAAATGTCCCTAACAATAGCTACCAAATTCCTTTGCGTATTTTTGAGTCCTTTTACCATTATAGTATTATAAGCCTTATGTGTAATAATGTTCATTGGTAAAAAAGGATCAAAATAAGCAACAAACTTCCTAAAACCTATCATGCACGGGAATGCCAAGTCACATCCGCCAATACAATTAATTCTCCTATTAGGATAGAAATTCCCTACATTCCCATATTTATTCAATTCATTAAGAACTTCTCCGTCATCTAACTCGTCATCTGAATCAATAAAGGGAGAAACAAGAGGTGTATCTATGGATTCATCGTCAGATTCTAAGTCATCCCTTTCAAACACATTGGGTGGGTTCATAAAATCATTAAGCAATTGCTCAAGGGGGATAGGTGGTGGGATTATAATCTGTGTGTGGTCAATATTCTCAAGACGAGAATCAATCATGGCTAAGATTGCACAGAGCTCATTGAGCTCTTGAGTAATCCTAGCGTGGAGTCTGTTTGGTGTGACGGGTATGAATGGATTCGCGTTCTCCATAATGAAGAATGGAACAGTCAAATGGAAATTACAAAACAAATAAACAAAGAAAAAGATAGACTACGAGAAAGCTAAACTAAAAAGAAAAAGAAATTCTCACTTGATAGGAATCTAGTGAGTAGACCTAAGCTAGATAGAATCCAAAACCTAGACTATTCCCCGGCAGCGACGCCAAAAACTTGATGTGATGGGTTACAACACAGAAGTTTTACAACCCTCCTAGGCAGTGTACCTAACCGTTGTAGTGTAAGTTAAGGTAAGTACTCGAGGATATTTATTCAGTCTTTAGGGGAATAGTTTGGGTATGCTCGAATTGTATGTTTACTAAGGTATAAAGGTCGAGGGAAGATTATTTTTATGTTTTTATAATTTTTTAGAAATCAAGTAAACTCTCGGGTTTGAAGAGGGGGTTGAGTAAACTACTATATTAAACTACTCCTAATTATACAAAGGTTAAATTGAGAAAACTTAAGGTTAAACAAACGTGTTTTACCTAATCATGACACTACTCCCCCTAGGTTGTGTTTCCTGATTTTAAGACGTCACCCTTGTTAGTGTAATGTGTAGAGATCCTTAATCAGCAAACAGGTTGGTCAAGTCCACTATCTACGTGACAACCTAGTCGGTGGTTACCTGCAGACACCGCTTACGTCCAATAGTAAATTCACCCGCAATAAATACTTAATTCGGAATCCACTCTAAGGTGATCTATATATGAAGATCTAATCACATGTATCCTCTAACCTAATCGTGTTTCCCTAGACATCTATGCTATGATATGAAGATCAAATAGCTGGTTTTCTAAATCCTAATGCGCACACCACTAACAAGAAGCAATAATAAAAGAGATTTAACAACTAAGTTTCATGCAATCATAAGCAAACACATATAGATTTAGCCAAGCATGTTAGTTGAAAGCGAAGAACAATTAATTAAACAATACATAGACATATTCAATGATTAAAAAGGTAAAATAACTTCACTTTAATTAAACATGGAGTATGAACGAGTACAAAAGGGTTTAAAAACCCTAAAATTCGACCAATACAGCTGCTACTAAAGTCCATCCTGTTTTCCCCCATAAAATATGAAAATAAGGTTTGTATATATAGGAAATCGGTCTTGACAACGTCACTAGGATATCCTGACACCATCAGCCCGCCCAATTTTCTATGGGCTTCTCTTTGTCGGCTAGTGTGACGCCGCCACTCTTTGGGTTGACGCCGTCGTCGTGCAATCCTGACAGCGTTAGAAGTAAATCTTGACGCCGTCTTCACAACCTGAGAAGTCATAACTTTGATTAAAAATCCCACCTTGTCTGGCCACTTTTTGAGGAAGGCGTTGAGATTATTGTCGCAACTTGAAGTGTAAGTATTTGTCAAAGTTTTCTTCCCGAATCGAGCCCAAGTTACGTGCTTTTTCTCCAAATGCTTCCCAAATGCTAAAACATAAAAAAGAAACGATTAAGTACAATATTTGGATATATTTGCATGATTTTGGGGGTTAAACAACCCCAAAAAACTGTATAAAATGACACCTCATCACTAACGTTTACATTCAAAATTTGGGGTTCGTGTTTCTAGATATTATTGATTAGCATTTACTAATGCCTTTAAAAAACACGATGAAGTAATGTGGATAAGTATAACATGGAATAAACTCGTATATAAATGAAGATGATTCATATTTTTTTGAATAAATAAACACGTATTTATAGGAACAAAAAGCAAAGGTAATTTATTTAAATATTCATTAGATGTTTTTATAGGAAAGTTAAGTCCAAACTTATCAAATTTGTCGTGCCCACTTCATTCTCTTGAAAAATTTGTAATCGATTCGTCGGATGTCGTAGTATATAAACTATTGGGTATTAGGATGTCATAGTATATAAACTATTGGGTGTTAACGATGTGTCATTTCCTGTAACACCCCAAAACAGCTTTTAAGCATTATAATACGAAAAAGCCATTTGGAATAGTTTGACCAGATATTAAAAGTCTTAAAGACGTGAGTATTGGTTTTGTTAGACCGAGTGGTCACACATAAGTATAATGTTATGTAAATGGTGTTAGAGAATATTGTGTGTCATAATAATTAAAAGAATAGAGTTAAGGGACTAAAATTGACAAGTGGTAAATGAGTTATATATTGTAGAAAGCAGTATGTGGTGAAAATATAAGAAAAGTAAGTTGAAGGACTAAAGGTGTTAAGTGACCAAAGTTGTTTTAATTTATTAACTAAAATCCCAGGACTTTCCACACACTTCTTGAGTGTGTGTATGTGTCTGGTGTATGTCGACCCAGGAAGAAAAAAAGGGAAACCAAGCTTAAGGCTTGATGATCTAGAATGAAGAAGATTAGGTTCCAACTCAAGAGATAAGTCACTAGCAATGATCCTACAAGGTAAGTAATCCTAATCTTAAAGTAATTGAAGAACTAAGGGTTAGGGTTTATATATCTAAATTGAGGGTTTTGGGTAATTGATATTCTAAGATGAGTAAAAATAAAAAAAAAAAAAAAAAAAAAAAAAAGAAAGAAAAAGAAAAAAAAAAAAAAAAAAAAAAAAAAAAAAAAAAAAAAAAAAAAAAAAAAAAAATATTTGAGGTGTTTAATAATATGGGTTAAGGTTAATTGAAGATTTAATGTAAAGAAATTAGGGTTTTCATCATATGATCAATATATGATCATATGATGATTAAGGAAGGAAATTAGGTAAATTATGGGTATGAATAAAGGGTTGTGTAAATCCTTGGTGATGATATTATGCTTATATTATAATAGGTAATTGCAAAGATCTTGAATAAGAACCAAGGATTGAAGATGATGATGATGATAATGCTTATGTTATTAGCTTGTATTTAAGGTAAGTAAACCGGTTATAATGTGAAATTATATTGATTTTATCATGTATGTGTTATGTGGATAATGAAAGGAAGGTTAGGGATGCATTGGTTAGAAAGTTTAAACTAATAGTAGATTTGAGACTAGTTGGGTAAAGTTAGCAAAGGATATGGTTAAGTCTAATTTTACCCAAAAAAGGTATGTGATGATTTATATGATATGATGTGATATCTTTAATGTGTAATGTGATAACTTTGATGAATGTAGTCTTATGTACTAATGATGGATATGAATAATGCTTATGTGATGAAAGATGTATAATTATCACGTTATTTCTGTTTACTTACTAAGCGTAATGCTTACGGTTTAGATGTTTAATGTTTTGTAGGTTCAAGCGAAGAAGGTAAAGCGTTTGGTAAGAAGTTAAATGTGGAAGCAAGGATTAGATATAAATAAAGATGTACGTAGGAGCTTAGTATTAGTTACTGAGCACAAATCAAGGTTGAACCCCCAAGTGTCTTAATGGTTTGTTAATGAACGTGTCAAAGTGTCAAAGTGTCATGTAAATGTGAATGTGTAAAAATGGGTAAGAATCGTTTGTCTAGTTGTTGGTAAAGTAGATGTAAATGGGTTAATCGGGTATTTGTGATAAACCCGATAAAGTATATTTTTGGTGGTCTTAGACCACAAATGTTTAAGATAATGTTGTAATATAATCTTTTGATGAATTTTGGAAAGTTTCATCTAATATCGAATCCGAGAAGTTAGTTTTTCGTAATAAAGTGTCAAAAATGAGTTTGGTGTATATCCAGGAGCAGGGAGCCACCCGACATGGCTTTCTAGCCACCCGGCTGGCCTCCATCTGCCCGGCTGGCCTCTAGCGGGACTTCAGCCGCCCGGATGGCCGCTGGTCCTGTATTTTTTGGATTTTTGTTTTCCCTGTATAAACCAAACCGTAAGGAGTTAGAATGAGTTCTTTATATCATTGGAAAGCTAATGGAGTCTACTTTATGATGATGTAACTTTCAAGGTCTAATTGTAATGTATTTTAAAAAGTATATTAAGGAATGACACAAGGTCATTCCCGGTCTTATGTTTTCGTAAAATTTTTGATTTTCAGTCAAATTGTGAGTCTAAAAAGGGGTGTTTTAGTTTCTTTATCACGTGACCCTCGCTTCGCAATTGGACCGCAATATCTTCAAGATCGTTTTTGGTCGAAATCCAATGTGCAGGAAAATAGACGAGACATGTGTCATCATGATCGGAATGAGACGGCAGTGAGAAGGTGTAATTTTCGGGAAGGATGGAGGTGCATGCGGGGATATATGCATGATTATGTGACGTTGGGGTGTAATATGCTATTAAATAAAATGATAAATAAATGTACAACGGGTGCAGAAAGGTAAACTCGAAAAAACATGATTTAATGTCCTAATTTAATCAATATGATACAAAGTTGAGTCAAGTTGGATATAAGTGTCACGTTAGGTCACATATATTTAAATTTCCCTTTATGTATACAACTTTCTAAACAATAGTGGTGTAACACCCCAAAATATGTCGCAGCGGAAAGGTAACCGGGGGAGTTACATCATAATACATAAACACAAAATATAAGAGAACCACCTTTAAATGAGTCGTTTAAAAGATAACCTTGTTGTTTTATTGAAATAAATAAGTTCAAACAAGTTCTCCCAAGTTTGCATCAAATGAAATTCATAGTTTAAAAGTACAACGAGGAAAGTAGTGTATGAAAACTCTATGAAAATGTAGTCTTGTATGAATGAAGACCCAATGCACTCCAAATACTTCATAATGGGTTAAGCACATGATAAATGCATGCTTAAAAATGTCAACATAACGTTGGTGAGTTCATAGGTTTAAGTAAATAATAATTGTGGACCACAAGATTTAAATTATATGTCAGGCAACACATATAGTTCCAAATAAGATTGTAATTTGATTGCACTAAGCTCATGACACTGAAACGAAGACATTGTATAAACATAACCTTTGCCTATTGGAAGGGTCCAACCCGAGACCTTTCGAATTTCGATATGTTATATGCCCGTTGGCCTTGTAAGACCAAACCTGGACGGGGATGTCAATCCCAATAGATCTATTTATAACACACGCGCTTACACAAGGTAATTAACGATTCATGATGATGGGCGTTGGGGGTTCTTGGTACATAGGCGCATCAATAATCATTGTAAAAATTATAAAGTATTGTACTTGCGCCCTATTGTAAAAACAAGCAATGTATCTCACCCCGGGATTTTTAAAGTAATTGTAAGACAAGTGAAAGCGGGGCTATAAATTCACCTCAAGTAAAATGTATTGATTTTAGGGAAATCAACAAAGGAAATCGTCACAATATGTCTGGCACGCAACCTATCTATTTATAGGTCGATTTCATATAATGCACGCGAAATAAATAATAAAAAGATAAAAAGAACGATGTATTTTCATACACTTAAAATAATGTTTACGTCAAGTTCGCCAACTTAATATATAAGTATACACATTTTGAATATTTTCTAATAGTCAAAATTAATTATCTCTTCGCGTCGATTCAGTATACTTTTATTATTTTCACAACGTCACTTTTATTAAATAGTAAATAATTAGTTAATAAAATAAATTTATAAGGTTACGACTCTATAATTGAAATATAGTAAGTGTTACTACAATATTTTCTAAGGTTTTTATAGCTCAAACGGACCCAAAAAAAAATGGAAAAAGTAAAAAAAAAAGAAAAAAAAAAAAAAAAGAATAAAAAAGCAAGAAAGAAAAAAGAGAAGAAAACCCAAATAAAAATCCTAACAGCTTTATATTTACTAAAAATGTGTGCAGAAAATTTATTAACTTTTCCAAAAAATAGTCAACGTTGACAGAGTTAACCCTTCGTAATCTATATACATGACAAAAGAAAGGTTCCTTATTCGAGCGAAAATCATGTCGTACAACTTATCTTTTATACACTTCAGCCAATTCAGAACCGAAAGGTCAAAACCTCAATTTAAAATATGTTCCCAATGTTCACAATTTTGTAAAAGCTGTCAAAAGTATTTAAGTTTCGCCAAACTTTAAACGGCCATAACTTCTTCGTATTTAATGTCCGATTTTACTTTCTTTAAATCCCATGAAATCGCTAATTTAAGTGTACCAACATATTTTTAAGGTCTTGGTTTGTCAAAATATTTTTAACACGCCACCTATACACGGGCTGTTTTGGCAGCTTATATATTATGTCGGATCTTTTCCGAAAATCACCACAACTTCCCCAAGGGCCTAATCTAGCCTATGCCCATTCACTACTATATCAAACAACAAATCCAATCTATCATAATCTCATTCAACACTTTCAACCATATAAATTAAATACTAAGGACATGAATTTTAAATATAAAACTAACATGTTAGTTAATAAAATTACTAAATTTAATCAACAACCCACAATTGAGCAAGTTACTTGTAATATGTCAACATAAATATTTTTAAGTGTATGATTATATGTATAATTTATTTAACATTTTCTTACAAGTATTTATATATATAAGACATTTACTTGTTTTCTTTGTGAATCATTTAAAAATACAACTAGTTGGTGATATAACATAATATATAAGATCTTTATAACAAAATATAGGAAAATGAAAGTATGGATAGGAAATGGAACCTTAGAGATGATGTATGGCAAGAATGACTAACTTATCACCTAAATCAAACCCTAATTTATGTTTGATTACTACTAAACCCTTTAAAACTTCCTTGGAATATACTTGTAATTATCAAAACCAAACCCTAAACAAAGCAGAAAATGAACGGATCTACAAAAAGGCATCCCAAAATTATGGATGAAGGAGAGAGTTCGTATGTTTTTGCAAGTAGTGAAATAAGAAGAAAATAGGATATTATCTATATAGGAAAGATATGACAAGACATAAAAGATATCTACTCACTCAGAAGACCACCTACACACACAACAAGCAAAATGCACTGCGCGCGAACACGCGACTGGGAGAGGGTGACGCGTAAAAATGAAAGAATACAAAAAAAAACTGTGTTTTAAGTTTTATCTCTACTCAACAACAAACAAGGAGGAAAGAGGCGCGCAAAAAGAGAAAGAACAAAAACTAAACAAACAACATTTTCTTTGCTACAACATCTTTCTTCACTTAACACGTCACCCTCCCCATTCTTTCCATCAATTTCTTTGTCTAGTTGTCTCTAAAATATCTTCTTATGTCTTGCATATCTTTCCTATATAGATAATATCCTATTTTCTTCTTATTTCACTACTTGCAAAAACATACGAACTCTCTCCTTCATCCGAATAATTTCGGCAGCCTTTTTGGTAAGATCATGTTCATTTCAAGCTTTGATTAAGGGTTTTGGTTTTTGATAATTACAAGTATATTCCAAGGAAGTTTTAAAGGGTTTAGTAGTAATCAAACATAAATTAGGGTTTGATTTAGGTGATAAGTTAGTCATTCTTGCCATACATCATCTCTAAGGTTCCATTTCCTATCCATACTTTCATTTTCCTATATTTTGTTATAAACATCTTATATATTATGTTATATCACTAACTAGTTGTATTTTTAAATGATTCACAAAGAAAACAAGTAAATGTCTCATATATATAAATACTTGTAAGAAAATGTTAAATAAATTATACATATAATCATACACTTAAAAATATTTATGTTGACATATTACAAGTAACTTGCTAAATTAGATGGGTTGTTTATTAAATTGGTAATTTATAAACTAGCATAGTTAGTTTTATATTTAAATTCATGTCCTTAGTATTTTAATTTATATTGTTGAAGTGTTGGATGACATTATGATAGATTGGATTTGTTGTTTGATATAGTAGTGAATGGGATAGGCTAGATTAGGCCTTTGGGGAAGTTGTGGTGATTTTTAGATAAGATCCGACATAATATATAAGCTGCCAAAACAGCCCGTGTGTAGGTGGCGTCTTAAAAATATTTTGACAAACCAAGACCTTAAAAATATGTTGGTACACTTAAATACGATTTCATGGATATAAAGAACGTAAAAATCGGACTTAAAACGAAGAAGTTATAGCCGTTTAAAGTTTGGCGAAACTTAAATACTTTTGACAGCTTTTACAAAACTGTGAACATTCGGATCAGATTTTAAATTGAGGTTTTGACCCCTTTCGGTTCTGAATTGGCTGAAGTGTATAAAAGAAAGCTTGTCCGGAATGATTTTTCGCTCAAAAAAGGAACCTTTCTTTTGTCATGAATATATATAACGAAGGAGTTACACTCCGTCAAAGTTGGACTGTTTTCGGAAAAGTTAATAAATTTTCTGCACATATTTTTAAGTAAATATAAAGCTGTTAGGATTTTCATTTGGGGTTTTCGAGTGTTTTCGGGTCCGTTTGAGCTATAAAAACCTTAGAAAGTATTGTAGTAACACTTATATAATAATTATACGTGTCGTAAACTTTATAAATATTATTTTATAAACTAATTAGACTATTAATAAATTGACGTTGTGAAAATAATAAAAGTAATGAATCGAGCGAGATAGACTATAATTAATTTTTGACTATTAGAAAATACTACAAATGTGTATACTTATATATTAAATGGCGAACTTGACGTAAACATTATTTTAACGTTATAAAAAACATCGTTTCATTTATTTCGCGTGCATTATATGAAATCGACCTATAAATAGATAGGTTGCGTGCCAGACATATTGTGACGATTTCCTTTGTTGATTTCCCTAAAATCAATACATTTTACTTGAGGTGAATTTATAGCCTCGCTTTCACTTGTCTTACAATTACTTTAAAAATCTCGGGGTGAGATACATTGCTTGTTTTTACAATAGGGCGCAAGTACAATACTTTACAATTTTTACAATGATTATTGATGCGCCTATGTACCAAGAACCCCCAACGCCCATCATCATGAATCATTAATTACCTTGTGTAAGCGCGTGTGTTATAAATAGATCTATTGGGATAGTACAACCCCGTCCAGGATTGGTCTTACAAGGCACGGCGTAACACAATATCGAAATTCGAAAGGTCTCGGGTTAGACCCTTCCAATAGGCAAAGGTTATGTTTATACAATGTCTTCGTTTCAGTGTCATGAGCTTAGTGCAATCAAATTACAATCTTATTTGGAACTATATGTGTTGCCTGATATATAATTTAAATCTTGTGGTCCACAATTATTATTTACTTAAACCTATGAACTCACCAACGTTATGTTGACATTTTTAAGCATGCATTTATCATGTGCTTAACCCATTATGAAGTATTTGGAGTGCATTGGGTCTTCATTCATACAAGACTACATTTTCATAGACTTTTCATACACTACTTTCCTCGTTGTACTTTTAAACTATGAATTTCATTTGATGCAAACTTGGGACAACTTGTTTGAACTTATTTATTTCAATAAAACAACAAGGTTATCTTTTAAACGACTCATTTAAAGGTGGTTCTCTTATATCTTGTGTTATTGTATTATGATGTAACTCCCCCGGTTACCTTTCCGTTGCGACATATTTTGGGGTGTTACACCACTATTGTTTAGAAAGTTGTATACATAAAGGGAAATTTAAATATATGTGACCTAACGTGACACTTATATCCAACTTGACTCAACTTTGTATCATATTGATTAAATTAGGACATTAAATCATGTTTTTTCGAGTTTACCTTTCTGCACCCGTTTGTACCATTATTTAATCATATTATTGTAATAGCAATATGTACACCCCAACGTCACATAATCATGCATATATCCCCGCATGCACCTCCATCCTTCCCGGAAAATTACACCTTCTCACTGCCCAGTCTTCATACCGATCATGATGACACATGTCTCGTCTATTTTCCTGCACATCGGATTTCGACCAAAATGATCTTGAAGATATTGCGGTCCAATTGCGAAGTGAGGGTCACGTGATAAAGAAACTGAAACGCCCCTTTTTAGACTCACAATTTGACCGAAAAACGAAAATTTTATGAAAACATAAGACCGGGAATGACCTTGTGTCATTCCTTAATATACTTTTTTAAAATAACCTTACAATTCACCTTGACAGTTATAATCAATCATAAAATTAAACTCCATAGCTATTTCAAATGGATATAAAGAACTCATTCTAACTCCTTACGGTTTGGTTTATACAACGAAAACAAAAATCCAAAAACTACAGGACCAGCCAGCCGGGTGGCTGGATGGCCATCCGGGCGGCTGGAGTCTCGCTGGAGGCCAGCCGGGCAGATGGAGGCCAGCCGGGTGGCTAGAAAGCCATGTCGGGCGGCTCCCTGCTCCTGGATACACACCAAACTCATTTTTGACACTTTATTACGAAAAACTAACTTCTTGGATTCGATATTAGATGAAACTTTCCAGAATTCATCAAAAGATTATATTACAACATTATCTTAAACATTTGTGGTTTAAAGACCCAAAAACATATACTTTACAGGTTTACCAAACTCCCCGTTAACCCATTTACATCTACTTTACCAACAACTAGACAAACGATTCTTACCCATTTTTACACATTCACATTTACATGACACTTTGACACTTTGACACGTTCATTAACAAACCATTAAGACACTTGGGGGTTCAACCTTGATTTGAGCTCAGTAACTAATACTAAGCTCCTACGTACATCTTTATTTATATCTAATCCTTGCTTCCACATTTAACTTCTTACCAAACGCTTTACCTTCTTCGCTTGAACCTACAAAACATTAAACATCTAAACCGTAAGCATTACGCTTAGTAAGTAAACAGAAATAACGTGATAATTATACATCTTTCATCACATAAGCATTATTCATATCCATCATTAGTACATAAGACTACATTCATCAAAGTTATCACATTACACATTAAAAGACATTACAAGCATATCATATTAAATCAACACTATACCTTGTTTGGGTAAAAATTAGACTTAACCTACATCCTTTGCTAACTTAACCCAACTAGTCCTCAATCGTACTATTAGTTTAAACGTTCTAACCAATGGCACCCTAACCCTTCCTTTCATTATCCACAAAAACACATACTTGAATAAAATCAATATAATTTCACATTATAACCGGTTTACTTACCTTAAATCCAAGCTAATAACATAAGCATTATTATCATCATCTTCAATCCTTGGTTCTCATTCAAGATCATTGCAATTATCTATTATCACATAAGCATAATATCATCACCAAGGGTTTACACGACCTTTATTTCATACCCTAATTTACCTAATTTACTTTCCTTAAATCAACATAGATCATATATTCGATCATATGATGAAAACCCTAATTTTCTTTAACATTAAATCATCAAATAACCGTTAAACCTATATATTAAACACCTCAATACTCATCTTAGAATATCAATTACCCAAAAACACCTCAATTTAGATATATAAACCCTAACCCTTAATTCTTCAATTACTTCAAGATTAGGATTACTTACCTTGTAGGATCATTGCTAGTGACTTATCTCTTGAGTTGGAACCTAATCTCTTCATATCAAAACATCAAGCCTTAAGCCTTGGTTTACCGTTTTTTTCTATCTGGGTCGACATACCCCAACACCTACACACACTCAAGAGAGTGTTGGGAGAAAGTCCTGGGATTGTTAGTTAATCAATTAGAAACAACTTTGGTACTTAACCACCTTTTTAGTCCTTCAACTTCCTTTTCTTATATTTTCACCACATACTACTTTCTACAATATATAACTCATTTACCACTTGTCAATTTTAGTCCCTTAACTCTATTCTTTTAATTATTATGACACACAATATTCTCTAACACCATTTACATAACATTAATACTTATAGTTTGACCATCGGTTTAACTAACCAATCACATCACGTCTTTAAACTTATAAAATCTTGGTCAAACTATTCCAATGGCATTTTCGTAATAAAATGCTTAAAAGCCGGTTTTGGGGTGTTACAGAAATGACACATCGTTAACACCCAATAGTTTATATACTATGACATCCTAATACCCAATAGTTTATATACTACGACATCCGACGAATCGATTACAAATTTTTCAAGAGAATGAAGTGGGCACGACAAATTTGATAAGTTTGGACTTAACTTTCCTATAAAAACATCTAATGAATATTTAAATAAATTACCTTTGCTTTTTGTTCCTATAAATACGTGTTTATTTATTCAAAAAAATATGAATCATCTTCATTTATATACGAGTTTATTCCATGTTATACTTATCCACATTACTTCATCGTGTTTTTTAAAGGCATTAGTAAATGCTAATCAATACAATCTAGAACAGAACTAACACCCAAATTTTGAATGTAAAACTGTTAGTGATGAGTGTCATTTTATACAGTATTTTGGGGTTGTTTTAACCCCCAAAATCATGCAAATAATACCAAATATTTGTACTTAATCCGTTTCTTTTTTATGTTTAGCATTTGGGAAGCTTTGGAGAGAGAAAAAGCACGTAACTTGGGCTCGATTCGGGAAGAAACTGGACAAAAATACTACACTTCAAGCTTGCGACATTAATTCCAACGCCTTCACCAAAAGTGCCCAGAAAGTGGGATTTTTAATCAAAGTTATGACTTCTCAGGTTGTGAAGACGGCGTCAAGATTTACTTCTAACGCTGTCAGGATTGCACGACGACGGCGTTAACCCAAAGAGTGGCGGCGTCACACTAGCCGACAAAGAGAAGCCCATAGAACATATGGGCGGGAAAGGGAAAAAATAAAAAAAGAGCATGCACATGAATGTACCGGCACTACACCTAAAGTGCGACCGAATTGTCACAAGACACGCACACATAATCCATCAAAATATAAAAAAAACAAACCACTCACTTTTCATTACATAATAGGGGAAAACAGGGAGGACTTTATAGTAACAGAGTATTGGTCGAATTTTAGGGTTTTTAAACCCTTTTGTACTCGTTCATACTCCATGTTTAATTAAAGTGAAGTTATTTTACCTTTTTAATCATTGAATATGTCTATGTATTGTTTAATTAATTGTTCTTCGCTTTCAACTAACATGCTTGGCTAAATCTATATGTGTTTGCTTATGATTGCATGAAACTTAGTTGTTAAATCTCTTTTATTATTGCTTCTTGTTAGTGGTGTGCGCATTAGGATTTAGAAAACCGCTATTGATACTTCTATCATAAAGCATAATGTCTTTTTTTAAAAAGGGGGGGGAAAACACGATTAGTTAGAGGATACATGTGATTAGAACTCTTCATATCTAGATCACCTTAGGGTGGATTCCGAATTAGGTATTTATTCAGCATGAATTTACTATTAGACGTGAACGGTGTCTGCAGGTAATCACCATCTAGGCTGTCACATAGATAGCGGACTTGACCAACCTGTTGCTGAATTAAGGAATACTTACACATTACACTAACAAGGGTGACGGTCAATAAAATCAGAGAAAACAACTAGGGAGTAGTGCATGATTAGGTAAACACGTTTGTTTAACCATTCAAGTTTTTCCATCAATTTACTTTTTGGTATAATTTAGGAGTAGAACTCTACAACAATCTATATAGCTAGTATTAAACTCAACACCACAACATCATTAACAAAACCCGAGAAGTTTACTGTCTAAGATTCACTCACTACAACAACATTATAACAAAACAACAAAAATATCTTCTCACCATCGAACATTTATAACACCTTAGCAACACACAAAAATAAACAATATGCTCGAGCATACCCCACACAATTCCCCTAAAGACTGATAATATCCCTCGAGTCTTACCTATACTACACTACAACGGTTAGATACTCTGCCTAGGAGGGTTGTAAAACTTCTGTGTTGTAAACCCATCACATCAAGTTTTTTTGGCGTCGTCTGCCGGGGAAAGTCCTAAGGTTTTGGATTCTATCTAGCTTAGGTCTACCTCACTAGATACCTATCCAGTGAGAATTTCTTTTTTCTTTTTTAGTTTTTAGCTTTCTCGTAGTCTACTTTTCTTGTTTTATTGTTTTTAATTTCCATTTGACCGTTCCATTCATCATTAGGAGAACGCGAAATCATTCATACCCGTCACAGCCAAACAACACCACGCTAGGATTACTCAAGAGACTCAATGAGCCTCTGTGCAATCTAGCCATGATTGATTCTCGTCTTGAGAATATTGACCACACACAGATTATAATCCCACCACTTGTCCCCCTTGAGCAATTGGTCAATGATTTTATGAACCCACCCAATGTGTTTGAAATAGATGACTTAGAATATGATGATGAATCCATAGATACACCTCTTGTTTCTCTCTTTATTGATTCAGATGATGAGTTAGATGACGGAGAAGTGCTTAATGAATTGAATGAATATGGGAATGTAGGTAATTTCTATCCTAATAGGAGAATTAATTGTATTGGCGGATGTGACTTGGCATTCCCGTTGCTGAAGGTTTAGGAAGTTTGTGCTTATTTTGGATCCTTATTTTACCAATGAACATTATACGCATAAGGCTTAAATACTAATAATGTAAATATGACTCAAAAATACCAAAGGAATTTGGTAGCTAGTGTTAGTACATTTAGTGTTTATTGGAAAGTTTTCACCTATGTAACATATTTTGTAGTATTAGAAGACATATGAGAATTAATTTTAGGGGATATGACGGAAGTTATGATGGGAATACCTTTCAGAGCTGTTACTCAATTAGAATATGATTGTGTTTAGGGTTTGATCTCATTCACTAGGCACTTTGATACTTACATCTTTCGGATGCCCCGTACTATACCTAAGCTTAAATACTTTTCATAGAGTAAGGTTCCACATATACTAGTGCTTAGCTATCGAGATTTAATGAGCGGACTTAAGAATCCCCATGAAAAGAATAAGTTAATGTACAAGAATTACTTAAAACTAGGTCCCGAATACTAAGTAGATAATGATATGAAAGAATGGATCATACGCGGACATAGGAGAGTGACTCCGAGTCTAGCTAGAAGACTCGTTAATAAATAAAAGCGTTTATTGGGAGACAACCGAATCTTTTATTTTATGCATTTTAGGAGTGTCGTGTGTTTTTATTTTTCATGTTTGAATTATATGCGACCATGCTTTGTTTTGTTTTTAACTTCGTCTTAATTGCAATCAAAGGTATTTTGCATAAATAAGTGTAGGGAAAATATCTAGTTTTTAGAACCATTTCAAACATGGAAAATAAATAATTGAAGTTAATTCACACCTTTATGTTTTGTTTTGTTTATTTTGAGTCATATGTTTGTACTAACCATTTTTGTGGTTTATGAAGTAAATTTTTTCCAGGATATCATTAATAGGTTATTTTTGCAGAAATTTTTCCAGAAAACAAAATTGCAAAAACCTGTCAGGTGTGCCTGACGGAGTCAGGATTCATTCCTGACGGCATCAGCGCTGTAACAGTGGAGAAATTCGCCTTTTTTGAATTCATTTGAAAGATTTTTTGTTAAAACCCATAATTTATAACATTCCAGATTAATTGCAAAGAAAGCCAACGATTACATATACTAAAGATTCCTATCTTACTGTTTCATTAGGAATATAATTTAATGATAAATAATGTGTAGATATTAACTACCACCAATTTATACTCTAGGTAATAGGTTATTTTATTTTTTGATTTAACATGTTATATTTAGAATGAGGAGATTCCGAAAGATTCATTGGAATTTTCAACTTGGACGATTCGTGTATTACGATTTAGCCAATTATCTACAGTTCTTTCTCTGATATTGAGGGCAAAACAGGTGAGTATTCAGTTTCTCTCTCTCGGCTATTTATTTATCTTCCCATTTGTTCTTTTGGATACTCATGAGAACATTTGAACAATGTTCTCAAAATAATTTTGGGGGTGGGGGTAATAAAAGCCTTAGAAACAATTCTTTCATTTGCGTTTGCTTTGTTCTTAAAAAGATGTTTAATTTACTAAAACATAGTTTAGGACAGTAATTTTAGCCCTGTAAATAAGCAACATCAAACCTAACCCTAATGGACCACAAGCCCACAATCGGGCTTGGGCCACTTATTCGTCTAACATACTCAACTAGTATCATAATCATAGGTACATCTTTTAAATTTGGTTATCATCCTCTGAATAACCCGATCAAAGTTTGTGTTGTTGTATTTAATTAAAATAATGCCCAAACTTAATATATTTAATATAAATTTTAATTAAATGTTGTGTATGGGCAGTATGGCGCTTTCCAAAACAAACAATGTTACGAGTAAAATATTGTATATCGTGTATCATACTAATGTTTTTATACACTTAATATTTTAAGTTATTTCGAGACTTTAGATTTGAGTATTGTGTTTTAGAGTTAGACAAAATTACATGTCTATTTCAAGTGTTACACACACTTATCATTATTTATGAAACTCAACAACTCAACTATTTACCATCATTTATGTTACACACCAACTCAATATTTATGATACACAACAACTCAAGTATTCAACCATCATTTTTGTTTCATATTTACATCCATATTTATTTTGTTTCAGGTAAGCTTCCACTGAACCATTTATTATCATTTAGTTTCCGACTCAACCTTTTCCATTTAATATTTATCACACTTAATCATCTTTATCATGTTCCACTCAACCATTTTCATTTTATATTTATAATACTTGATCATCTTTATCATACTTTGGAGGATTTAAGACTGTAAGTCAAATGCTCTAACAATTTAATTGTGACATCTACAAGCAATGTTAGTTAAAATTTGTGTTTTTAAAGTATCGTGCTATTTACTGTTCTCCTACTTATCTAATGTTAATATTAATTTGCAGGAACAAACACAAGCGGTGGAGGTGATGATTCTCACAATCTTTCATACTCACACTTTTCCTTATTTATTTTTCCTGTCTTATCTTGAACATAGACCATGATTGGAAGAAATAATTGAAAAAAACTTAAAACATGTAAAAAACTGATCAAAAGAATAGTAAACGTTTGTAAGTTTTTAATTTTTGACCTGAGAGTAACAAGCCTTAGACCTTAAGATCTCATTTGTAAATGTGATAAATATGATGCATGTTAAGTAACAGAAACATACTTGTTTTACCAAGCTTAACCTGTCATATGGAGAGAAAGATGAGGCATTATTTCTGATTTTCTTCTCTTCATAGCAAACTTTTATGTGCTCATGTTCCGTGTATAGGTTGTTTTGAGTGTGTTGATTTTAGGTTCCTTTGAACACTAGATAAACAACTAAGTCCCACTTGGGAATAAATCGTTTATTTTTCATGTATGTATAGCTTCTATTTAGGTTTATTTTTCCATACAAACTTTTTTTAGGTTATCATACTGTACAGAATCAAACAAGTTATAGATTTTGTTGTTTTAGGTTATTGAAAATCTCAGTTTTTGGTCTATAATATTTTTCGTTGCTCGAATCATCTCAATAATTGTATGATAAAAAAAGGGTACATATGTTATTGTATCACCACTGCATATTGTTATGTCGCATAGCTTTCATATGATTTCAAACATATTTCTTCTGTGTTTTGCATTCAGCTTTTGGAGACATTGCTAGATGAGAATGGGAATGATTTGGATTCTGCCATCAGGAGTCTTCCTAAAATGAGCCTTAACATGTGGAGGGGAATTATGGGATAAACCACATCGTTGGAGGATTTAAGACAATCAAGTGTATATTGTTTAGAGTGTTGTTATTCTTTTTCATATGAAATGACTTTATTCTGTTTTTCTGCAACATAATGGAATGAACTTAGTAATGCCATGGCCTTAGTTTAACGAGCTAGTATGTTAATTTGCTAGTTGAAAATGCAGATACTAATAATACAACAAAAACTAGTGTCGAATGGTTGAGTCCCAATACAGCCGACTATTCAGCGCCCCATTTTGCATATTTGACCGTGAGTTAGCCGAATAGTCACCCCATTTTGCATATTAGACCGTGAGTTAGCGAGGCTCTGATCAAATGTAAAATCCAATTTGGTTTTAATCGGATGAATCAAATGATCAAGTCTTTGATTTAGTTTTTCATTTCGTTTGAGTAGCTACTTTTTCAACCTGTTATTGATCATTATCCGTGCGACTCACGTGGCTTCACACAGAATCACAAATAATTAGAGGTGGCAAAATAGGCAGGTGAGGTCATGGGTTTAGATGGGATGGGATCTAAACGGTTCCGGGTCTAGATGGGTATTGTAGAAACATGTGTCTAAATGGGTTGGGTCTGTGTCTAAATGGGTTGGGTCTGTGCCTAGCTGAGTTTTGGTCATTTCCGGTTCTTTTAAGTAAAATATGAAAAAAGTGAATAATAAATAAATTTGTTTGACCTGTTAGACCTGCTTAGACCCGTTGAGTAATACTTATATAATTTTATTTTTTATCAAATAAATACATCTATATTATATAGAGAGAACCACAAAAGAGATTGTGTCTTAATAGTACCCATCTAGTGTGAGAAGCTCCCAACCAAAACCAAATACTTGTGGGTTGAAGTCTTGATTATGACATGTGAGATAAATTTGCGGTTTATATAGTGTGAAATAATTACTTGCCATTAAAAAAGCCAATATTTACGGAGACTCAACTAGTCTCATGTCTTAATACATATTTAAAAAACTAGACTCATGTTTAATCAATGGGTCGCATATTGCTACTTAATAGTAATGTCGTTAAACTTATCGTGTAATTTATGCTAAAAAAATGTTGCAAGAAGATCACTTCCTACTTAAAACATTGATCATAAATATCTTATGTGGTAGGGGTGTGCATGAAACCGAAAAACCCAACTTAAACCGAAAAAAATCGAAGAATCGAAACCTAAAAAACAGAAACGATTGAAAAACCGATGGTTCGGTTTTCAGATTTTGGAAAAACCGAAGTTTTTGATTTGGTTTGGTTTTAGCATTAAAATAAAACCGATATAAACCGAACCGATCTTTATAAACATGGGAACAAAAATAAGTTGTGATCGAAGCTAAGGGACGATGAATATGCTCCACTAGATTAACTATATCATGTCGAGTAACTACTCTTTGTTTCATATACTTCTTGTACATGCCATTTATGACACATAATAAGTTCTCTTCTATGAGTTTTTTATGTTTATTAGGTTTTTATCGTTGTTGTTGTGTTGCTTTATAACACATAAATAATTTTTTAAGGGTTTTATTTGATCATTTATTTCTTATTATCATTGTTGTGTCTTTGGTTTTTCTTATTTGGATTGTTTCTTTAAAGATTTAAAGGTGTTGGTTTATGGTATATTCAAATCGACTTTTGTTAGGATTAAAAATATGGTGTCCATATGGAAATTACACTAGTCTAGGGGTAACATTTCACATTTTTAGGTCATTTATGACTTCATTTATTCCATTATTTATTTTTAGAGTTTTGCGCGTTCGCTTTTAATTATTATCGTATAGTTAAATCGCGTAAACTAAAAATCAACATTCAACGTAAACGAGCACCAAACAAATAAAAGTTTACATCAAGCAAGTGTTATATAATTATTATGAGAATAGTTATTAACTTTTCATATTTTATTTTTATTGGTTACGTAAAACGCTTACGTTTCGCAATAAATTACATTTAGGCATACCCGGAAGCACTCATACCTATCTATACTCAAACCAATACCCACCTTTATACACAATACCCAAAATTAATTCATTTTATCACTTAATAAACCACTAGGGCCGGATTCATTCATATACATACATATGATAATTCAAATTCACGTGTACACTTTCCTAACCCCACACAGAGTACACTCTTGACCATATATCTAGAAATTGTCCAATCATTGTACCTTTCAACCAATCCTAGCCGTTCCATTTTATGGGAAGGAGGAGAAGTCTTACAACTTGTACTTAAACCACTTCAAGTCCAAGGTTTTGGTTTAAGGTAGTTTTGGTAATACTAGGATCTATAAAAGGAAAGTCCAAGATTTATTTAACACATATAAAATTCATCCAAGCAAAAACTCTTCCTTCTCCACTACCAAAAGCCCACGGCTCACCTTAAATTATTAGGGTATCCATACAATTTTCATTTCAAGCATTCAAGCATTCATTCTAAGTATATCTAAGATCATTCAAGTGCATTGGAAGCTTGGGTTTATGGTTTAACAAGAAGTATACAAGAAATATAATTAGGGTTTTCTCATTAGGGTTTGATCTTGGGTTTACATTATTGGGTTTAAGCTTAAGTATAAGCTTGTGTTCATCATCCTACTACTCATCTCTAAGGTCCATTTAAGTTTTAACATCTTCATTATTCATTTACATGTTTACATACTTGATATATATGTTAATCACCACCTAGGTTTACTTTATGAAGTTAATAAAACAAAAACCATGTACATACATACACGAACTCAGTTTCTTTATGATTAAAATGATGTTTTAAATATGTTAATATGTTTAAAATAAGGGTTTACAAGCAATAGAAACTTTATTCAATATTACATCAATGTCCTTCTCACTTTTGCAATTACGTTAATATCCTTCCGAAACTTTGGTAATTACATCAATATCCTTCTCACCTTTGTAATTACGTCAATATCCTTCTCAAACTTTTGAATTCTCTGTTATTTATCCAAAAATTAACATCAATAGAAACTTTATATAATTATTTGTCAAGTTATGGTTATTTATTTACTTATAAAGTTTAGTTAAACAAATAAATATGTTCGACAATTTTCTTAGACAATATGGACTTATATTGATGGACATAATGTAGGGGACATAATTTATAAACCATGGATGTTAATTTATAAAGGGTTAATATATACGGAAGTTACTAAAGTTTACAAAAATATTCGCCTAAGTAACTAAAGTTTCATTTTGTTCACTGGGGTTACTAAACTTATAAGAAACATACCTCACTATAATTTTAGTGTTATTCGAGTAACCTGAATACATTTTTTTGATAAGTTAAGTAACATAAATGTCACGTTTTTACAAGTTAAGTGATGTTTACGTATATTTTTATAACTTTAGTAACCTCAAAGTCATGTTTCATACTTGTAGTAACCCAAGTGAACAAAATGAAACTCTAGTTACTTAGGCGAACATTTTTGTAAACTTTAGTAACATCCGTATATATTAACCCATTTATAAATTAGAAGACTTGTGGTAACTTTATAAAGTCTAAAAGTGTATAAAACAAATTAATTAAACTTAATAAGGTTACTGTTCATTAGAACCAGTTAATAAATATTTTATATTTTATAAAAATAGTACTTTTCATGAGGATTGTAAGCATATAAAAAACTTGAAAATCCGATAAATAACGAAGGAGTTATAACCTTTACGAGATAATGTGTATAAAAGTGTTTTTATAACACTAAGTTTATAAAAACTATATAAATTCGAACTTAAACATAATTTTTTGTATTTTTCCCTAAAAGTACATATTTTTGTGATTTCAAAAATATAAGAAACTTGGAAACCCAATGGATAATGAACTAGTTATGGATTTTACATGTTTTAAGTAATTAAATATATAAAAGTAACTTTATTAAAGTGATTTTATAAAAACTTTAAGATTTCGAATCTGAGATAATTGTAAGCTTATTTTTCTGATAAAGTACAACAAATGAGGATTTCAAAACTATAAGGTACATTAAAAACGGATTTAAAATGAAGGAGATACGCTATTTACGAGATTACGATAAAAAGTAAATTTATAAAAACTTGCTACTGTTCATAATAGTGGGCTGTTGAGAAATATTTTTCTTGGATAGAGTTTTTAATTACGAAGACGTGGACATAAGAATCACTAAAAACCGAATCAAAACGAATGAGATACAATTAAAATACGATTTCAATAATTAAAGTTATAAAAAGTATTTTTATAAACTTTCACTTACTGTTACTGTTCATAACAGTACTTAACCATATAATAAATATAAAATTTGATTAGACTTTTCAAATACGAATCCATACATATAAAGAACGTTAAAAACGGGATTAAAACGAGAAAGATATGACGTTTTTACTAAAAGTAATATTTATAAATGTATCTACCCTTATAAATATTATTTTCTCAAACAATTAAATTATTTATATAATGAAATTATATAAATAATACATCAAGTGTTTTTGGCAAATAACAAATTGTTAGACAAGTATATCATTTTTACAATTGCAAATTACAAGGACATTTGTTTTACAAGTACAAATTAAATTGTTTAATTTGATAAATTAAACAAACACTTTTAGGTGGTGATGTAACTATATAGGTGTGGGTATGGTAACTATATAAATAATATGTATAAATGGATTATTCAAGATACATGGTCACATACACTACCTATAAATTACTTATGTTGCATACGGTCTTATCTGAGACGTTTCATTTTAACTTGATTATCATATACTCCAGTTTATTTACAAAGGTGAGATTCATAGCCCACAATTTTAAATTTATAATGAATTACAAGTTTTGGGGTGATGAAGGGTGAGAAACATGCATTGTTTTACGAATTAGACACAAGTGTACATTTTATCATGATTACGTGTTTGCTTAAGTAGCGATAACCCTCTGAGCCCATTATCATGAACTGTCAATTACTTTGTGTGAGCGCGAATATTATAAATAGATCTATTTAGGATTGACATCCCCATTCGAGTGAGTAGCTCTCACTGGGGTCACGGAATGAACCAACGGATGTATACCATGTCGGATTTGAGATGTTTCGGGTTGAACATCATCACGGGCAATGTGGCAATATTTATATCGCATTCATACATGTCGAGCTTTAGTGTTATGAGCTTAGGGAAACGTAAGTTACATTTTGTGATGGGTGCACAGGTTGCATAATCACGGGGAAATCTCATGGTCCTACATTATATTTACATAAACCTATGAATTCACCAACTTTATGTTGACGTTTTAAAGCATGTTTTCTCAGGTCAATGAGGCACGAGGTGCTAAGGATACATTGGGGATACACTTTTGGGAAGTCATGCATAAAATATTTGGAGTCATTACATCTAGGGATATTTGTTTTGATCTAAGATACTTGTCATCAAATGTTGAACAATTTAAGTCATTGTGCTTTGTATCAAACAATTTCAATAAATCCAATGTATCGTATTTTTAAACGACTCTTTTAGAGGCCGTTCTCATATCTTGTGCTATTGATCTATGAAGTAACGCTCCCGGACACATTATTCCGTTGTGACCTAATTTGGGGGTGTTACATTAGGTTTAAGTTAAAACACAAGGGCTAAAAGTGTAATTAGTCCAAAGTGTCTTTGTGTTTAGCCTATAAATACTCCCCTCTAATCAACATTAGAGGGTGAAGCTCATAGTTGTAATTTCTTATTCCTTTTTCCTTTTAATAAAAACTTTGAAAATGATGAAAACATACTTTGAGTTTCCTCGACCTCCCGAGATCGTGAATCGAGAAACCTCACAAGTGGTATTAGAGCTGCAGCTGCGATTCGTGATGTTGTAGTGCTTATTTGGTTCAGCTTATTCCGGCTTATTTGAGCATATTTTAGTCCAGATTCAGTCCAGCAACATATTTGATCTTTTTCAGTCCATATTCTGATTAGTTTACAGCATTTTTAGCAGATTATTGTACTTATTTTTGTTATATTTGGTCTGATCGAATTTTGATGCTTACGGTTTTATCGTAAGAACAAACTCGGTCAGATTCAATCATACGATGAGGTTTAATTGCTGATTTGATCATTTTTGGTAGTCAAACTTGACAATTGACCGGTCAAAGTCTGTTAGATCTGGTCAAACTTAAAATTTAAAAGTCAAACTCAGAAGCTTTGGTCAAACTCGGTACTCTAACTGTTTATTCCGAAAAGGGGTTCCAAAATTATGTTTTATCGAGAATCAAATGAGGAAGAACACATCTGTACCAAACTATATGCCAAACCATAACTGCTATCAGATCTACAATTTCGATATCGAAATTGAGTCAACCGAGTTCACTCAGTGACCGAGTTCATACCAGTTCATGCTTATCGAAAATAAAAGAGTGAAGCTGAAAGAGATTTACAACCAACTCAAATCCAACTCACAATCCAACAACAAATCCAAGCTACCTATATTCACACATGATTTTCTATCGAATATTCGAGCATTTACATATTTTGATTTTTTCGATGGTCATCAAATACAATCAGGGGGAAGAAAGGTGTACTTGTGTTATTCATTCCCTTTCATACTCTTTTGACTAGCATCTTTTTTGGTTAAATACTTCGATAGACTGCATCGATCAGGGGGAAGAAATGTGTGAAGTGTGTGCATGTTCCCCTGAATGGATTGGCTACTAATCCACAATGAAGAAGTCAGATTTGCTGCTAAGTGTAGTTTACTTCATTTTCTACTATAAGTAGAAGATTTGTTAACTGCATCAAAGTTTTATATTTGCTTCGATTGGCTGTCTGTTTGGGGGGAAGCAGTTGAACTGTTTGAAGACATGCAGTATGAACTAGGGGGAAGTAAATCTTAGTTTATACAGTCTACATTGTATTCTCTACAAGTGAAGAATAGATTCAAGCTGAAGTACATGTTGAAGACAAAGCAAACTACAGATATCTTTAGCTATTTGTACTTGTAGGATACATTGTAAGTAATTCCATATGCCACCATATTGGGGGAAGATCGTTAGGATTAAAAATATGGTGTCTATATGGAAATTACACTAGTTTAGGTTTAAGTTAAAACACAAGGACTAAAAGTGTAATTAGTCTAAAGTGTCTTTGTGTTTAGCCTATAAATACTCCCCTCTAATCAACATTAGAGGGTGAAGCTCATAGTTGTAATTTCCTATTCCTTTTTCCTTTTAATAAAACTTTGAAAATGATGAAAACATACTTTGAGTTTCCCCGACCTCCCGAGATCGTGAATCGAGAAACCTCACAACTTTACAAAAGCAAAGCTCGATAAGTCGTATAGAAACCGAAAAACCAAAAAACCAAACCGAAAATAAACAGACAACAGAAAAACCAAACCGACACAAAACCGAAACCGAATGCTTTTTAAAAATCCAAAACCAAATTTTTTTGGTTCGGTTTCGGTTTTATACAAAAACTGAACCAAACGAACCAAACCGAACCATGCTCACCTTATTATGTGAGCTCAAGGGTGAGCAGGAAAAACCGAATAAAATTCGAAACCAAACCACAAATAAACCGACGGTTCGATTTTACTTTTCAAAACAAAACATTTTTGGTTCGGTTTCGGTTTTTAGTCCAAAAAACCGAACCGAAAAAACCAGTTTTAAAAAATGTATAATTAATATAAAATAAATAAATAAAAATAGAATTCAATTTCAAATTAATATTTTCTTTTGTGGTGGAATTATAATATATATATATATATATATATAATATATATATTAATATTATATAATACTATATAATATATATATATATATATAATATATATATACAATATATGTATATCATTAAATGTTTATACATATGTTTGTCATGTACCGTTTGGTTTACTTTGACAATATATCGTTACAATATGACAATGATTCCATGACTATGTGTATTTTCGCTGAATTGTGTCTCATTTATAATGTTATATTGAGTTGTAGTAAACATTATCGGTCATATTGACAAAAAATATATAAAAATTAACCAATTTTCTACATAAAACAAGTTTATTAATATAAATTAGCCACAACCAAATATAAACGGTTTGAAACCGAAAATACCGAAAAACCAAACTGAAAACCCAAAAAAACTGAACCGCCAAAAACCGAGCGGTTTTGATTTTTGGTTTTATAAAAACCGAATATTTCGGTTTGGTTTGAGTTTTAGCCAAAAACTGACTCAAACCGAACCGTAGACACCCCTATGTGGCTCCATGTGGACAATAAAAAATGAAGAAAAAAAGTAACCTTCAAACGACTGAATAGGTCAAACTCAACACAAAAATTGTCCAAGGTAGATAATTGCAAAGTGTTTTGTTCGATACATATATAAGAAACAGGAGACAACTATGATATATTTACACACCATTAGCCCAATATGTATCGCTAGATTTATAAAACATCACGGTCCCAACACTTAATTTATATAGGTTTTAGTGTATATTTATCGACAACCTTCAACTTTGTTACCTAACTACAAGTACGACATCATAAATTGAGCAATAAGAAAGTCTGTACATTTAATGAATATCTACATTTAAGTTGTGTAGCTGGAAGTTGAGGACAAAATAACACAAATTAAATCCCAACTACTCATATTTAATGAAGATTTACACCATTTTAAGGATTTCTGGATGCAACATTTCTTCACCATTTAGTTCGTTAATTTATACTTTTCAATTCACAAGCTATTCAATTTAGTCTTCCACACTTTGTGAAAGAAAATTGATTTTATAGTCTCAGAATGTCTATTCACATAAAATAAATTATACGAGTAACAGTTACTAGAAAATACTCGCAAAACATAAATAACCACTCACGATACACATAAAAATAAGTAAAATAATGTTTTTCGTATGGTATACGGGTTTTTTTGTTTCCCTAGTAAGAAGTGTTTCCCTCTTTTTTTCCCGCTCAATACCTTACACTACTTACTAAGTTATTGAAAAGGCTGATATATCAATGAATATCCCCAACAACCTTCATAAATGACATTCATTTATAGGGTATATCTACCCACCTAAAACTCACCTGCAACATAAATTCAAAAACCCTAAAAATAAAGAAGTAAGGCAAAGCTTATAGTATTATAAGTTGTAGTGAAGATCATAGATTGTTTCTACTACTACTCCCTAAAATTAAACATATGCCACTTTTATCAAAAAAGTAATTTTATGAACATTTTACTCGTATCTAGTTTGACCTTTCTACATGTGAATTTTGTTGTACTACTCAACTTCTTAAATATAACATGTTTTAACTGTTTGTACATTGGACCGTTCTAATAAAAATATGAAAAATGTTAGAACCACAAAGAGATTTATACAAAAAAATTTACAAAATGACTTGTCAGGCATTGTTAACTTACTTTTTAATTCTCTCTCTTAAATACACCCAATAGTTTACTTGACACGTCATTGTGTGAAAAACTTTTTGTAAGTTTTTTGCGGTTCTAGCATCACTCTAAAAATATTGAGTGTGCCAATCACTTCTCATTTTTTAACATTGGCCTGACTCGAATTGACCCACCCCCGACCAACCCAATTAAAGTTCTTAGATACAAGTGCATGGGCTACTTGATTTTAGGGTGAGGGTGTGAATGAGGGTTTCATTTTCTATCTTTCAATAATTTGTTTCTATATTTTTATCATTTAAAAATAATTCAAAACACAAATACTCAGACACACAACTTTCATTTCTCTCTTTCATTATTTAATTTTCTACTTTGTTGCTCGACTCAACTCTCATGAAAGAAAAACAAAATGTTTTTCCCTATGGGTTTTTGTTGGTTCCACAAATGAAAGGATAGAGTTTTTTCCTTTTTTTTCCCGCTCCCAGCTTACACAACTTTTTTCCCTCTCTCTAGAATCCAGCTTACTCACAAGCTATCAGAAATGTAGGTACAACAATTAATTCCCCCAACAACCTCTCCATAAATTTATAGGGTCACCCATCCTTTCACATTCACATCACTCATTAAAACAAACTCACCCACAAAAAAAAAAAAAACATGAATTCAAAAACCCCAAAAATGAAGTAGAAAGGTCAAGGCAAAGTTTCTAGTATTAAGCTCTCTAAAATAAAACACAGTCCAAGCACAAGTCAGCAACCCACCAAGACTCTCATAAAATAAACCAAGAAAGGCACAAAGCAGATAGATCTGAGGTATATACATCTTTTTTATAAGTTCACTATTGTTAATTAAGTATTAATACTAGTTTTTAGACGAATTTGTTTTCATTTTCCGCAACCCAACTCTTTTTTTTAGGTTATTCTATTGTATAGAATCAAACAAGTGATAGATTTTGCTGTTTTAGGTTGTTGAAAATCTCAGTTTTTGGTATATGATAATTTTCATTGCTCGATTCATCTAGTAAATTATTGTATGACAAAAAAAAGGTTACATTTGTTATTGTGTCACCACTACATTTGTAAGACTATTATCATCATTTTTCATCCAACATGTCTATCGAAGAAACAGTAGTACTCTGTATAGATATAGTATAAAACTGTAATAACGTTGGCAGAACAATTTTTATACTTCCGTGCTTCTTTCCATTGTTACTCAAATTGGTTAACATAATTTTCAATGTTTCATCATTTATCCATAATTCTCGGTTAACATAATTTGTCTTGCTCATAGATTAACACACTAAAGTCTTCCAAGTCGAGCTTGACAAGATACCAATGGTCGTACCTACCGAGAGGCAAGTAGACCTACAAAATTTAGAAAATCAATCAATAATAAAGGCATACAATTATGTGTACATACATGTAATAATATTTCAGATTCAAATACTTTTACTTACATATTTGACATCCCACAAATTAGGTCACTCATCTCTGAAAAGAAAAACCCTAGGAATTAATCAAATCCACTTCATCATCTGATGAACCAACCCTTGCATGGTCCTTAAACACATCAGGTGCCAAATACCTATCAGAACATAAAGGATAGTCCACGAAGCATCACGACGCATAGCAAGTTGTGAAGGCCGGTATTGCAGCATCAATAGGTTCACCCAAGTGTTAAAATGCTTTTAGAAGTTTAAAACCAAACAAGTGAGTTGGTAACCGTAACATATGTAAATAAGATATGTTACAGTTACCAACTCACTTGTTTGGTTTTAAACTTTTAACAGCATGTTAACACTTGGGTGAACCTATTAATGCTGAAATACCGGCCTTCACAGATTGCTATGGGTCGTGATGCTTCGTGGACTATCATTTATGTTGATTTTGATGGGTATTTGGCACTTGATGTGTTTAACGACCATGTAAGGGTGGATTGATCAGATGATGAAGTGGATTTGATTAATTCCTAAGGTTTTTCTTTTTAGGGAGGAGTGGCCCAATTTGTGGATGTCACATATGTAAGTAAAAGTATTTGACTCAGGAATATTATTACATGTATGTACACATAATTGCATGCCTTTATTATTGATTGATTTTCTAAATTTTGTAGGTCTACTTGCCTCTCGGTAGGTACGGCCATTGGTATCTTGTCAAGCTCGACTTAGAAGACTTTAGTGTGTTAATCTATGACAGCCTATATAACCATTGCAAGGGTAAGATAATTAAGTGAGTCACATGGAGGTGGGAAAAGAAGTTGCATTGGTACTTAAATGCGATCCATTTTTGGACGTAATATGGTCGCGAGAAACCAAAATATTTTGGGATTACATTTAAGGGTTACGTTGAAACACCTTTGCAAGAGTATGGAGATTGTGGCGTGATGATGTGTAAGGCGCTAAAAAGGCTTGTCATGGGAAAAACATTGGACGGAAGAGGCTTGTCAGGAAGGAAGATAGCCGACAAGTACAAAAAGTATATGGCCAAGACAGTTTACAAATATATGGACAAGACATAGAATATATAACCGACAAATATATGTTCTTGAAGGAGAAAAGAATCAGTCGCATCAAGTGTTGTAAGTCTTGTTTCGCTTTAGTAGGGATAAGTGTTGATTAGCATGTTGTTGATTTATTTGCCATTTGACATGTTTTTTTTTTCTTTATTCTTTATTTGTAAGCATAACAATGAGATATTCTAAGCAATTGTGTGTGGTATGCTTCCATACAACGTGACACTAAGTCGTCCTCAAGAATAAGATTAAAATGAATAAGAATAAAATTTTAGTTTTAGCATGGCTCTGCGAAAGGCGACTTATCCGGATTTGAGGCCCTTTTAATTTAACATGAATATTGCAGAAAATTAACTAGTATAGAGAAAACCAGTTATTTTGCAGATATATAAAAATAAGGGAACACGGTGATCATTATGCTTGTTTTGAACTGCGTTTTTTTGTCCAATGAAAATTATTTTGAGACGGAGGGACTTAAATTTAAACATCCTTTAGGGCACCACAATTGTCTGGTTAACATTTTCGGCTGATGCAGAATTTTGTTAGTGATGAAAAGACTAATTGAATTATACATGCAGAATTTTGTTAGTGATGAAAAGTCTAATCGAATCTATACATATTCTGAGATTCTTATAAGCTGATGCAGCCCTTGTTGAAGTGCTTTTGACATGGTTTTGAGTCAAAACCCAGGTGAATCGGGCACCAATCGTACTTTGCCCCCCCTTTTT
Source organism: Tanacetum coccineum (assembly GCA_026074375.1). Taxonomy (NCBI): domain Eukaryota; kingdom Viridiplantae; phylum Streptophyta; class Magnoliopsida; order Asterales; family Asteraceae; genus Tanacetum; species Tanacetum coccineum. The sequence goes on along the minus strand of BQNB010026779.1, from coordinate 2,996 downwards.
CGCATTATCACGATATGAAAATAATGGTAAAATATGATTCAGTGGATTAACTGTCGCTGTTGGAAATTAGATTCGACTACAATTTTAGTACTTAAATACCCCAAAACAGAGAGTACGTAAAAACTAGTTCAAAGAAGGCTGAATACAAGAAGGATGGCACCTCAAGTGCTAATAGGCTCACTTAGACTAAGAATGCAGTGAGCTAAATTAAGGTCTTGCTAATGCCAATCAAAAAGGGTGATTGTCAGCATTGGTTTTGCATAACATTAATGTGCACGCGCTGTTTGTAATGTCTGTTTCGTTGCATTTATAGTGGTTGCCTGTTCACCATTCTACCTTTTCATGTAAGCAGTAAAAGCTAACACGTTAAATAAAGCTGAATTTACTGTGTGTATATTCATTTTTTGAAGTATGAACGGGCCTACATAGCAATTTTGCAATTAATTGTTTTTGCAACTAATAGTTGTTTACATATCAATTTTTAGGGATTTGTTAACAACATCATGGATGTTGTTTAAGCTTTACCCTATTTAAAAAGCATTTATCTTCAGACTAGAGTTGAGGTAGATTAATGAACTTTTGAAACGCTAACTTTGATGAATGATTAATAATATACGAGTAGTGTTTATTTACTTTTGAGATAGTTGTCCGCGTATATGGCCGCTAGGCATATACCGAACGACCCAATTACTTAGGCACGACAGATATACAAATACCTAGCGGCATGGCTCTCCCGGCGCTAAGTAACAACCAATAGGGATAAGCGATGTGAGAGCCTCGTGAAAGACCAACACACTCTATTATCCGGGAAACTGTTACAGGCCACCGGTCCATAACAAGACTCAGGCGTGCGCCGACATTCCGGATATTTAGAGATGTTGTTTCCTAGGTTTCAACAGTGACCTAGCCATCTAGCTCAGGTATAGCTCGACATCCCACTCCTTATGAGTGTCCGTGCTTGGGGTAGTATAAATACCCCAATCTCATTCAATGAAAACCAACCTTTCATGCACATGTTTACTCACAAAACTAGAGCTTGGTCCTGGGATAACACCCAGGGCGAGGCTAAACATGCGTTGCTCTTTGTTCGGGCTTGCTGAGGACTAACAACATACTCGAAGGACGTCTCTCCTTCTACCGCACGCTCAACGGACTTTTACCTCAACAATAGCAAAACATTTTTCTATTTTCATTTAATATAGTAAAACTTGGACATAATATTTTTGGAACTTCAAGATTGCAAGTTTGTGTAAATTATGTGCTACGTGCATATGTTTTCCCACATGGACGATGCTTGCATTTTCGTAACGCTGGGATAAAACATGCAATTTGGCCAAACTTTAGGGATAATTTATGCTATTTACTCATCAAGTAACTATAGGTTCTAAGCCATCCAGAATTGGTAGTGCGTGTTTGGTTAAGGCCACATTGATGATACAGTTTCGGTCTCCATGGTGCAATAATCAGGACCAGTTCCAACATGAAGAGTCTTGGAAACTCTTTTGTCCATGTACTATCTTTAACCCATACGTCTCTCCATAGATTCATTGTGTTATTACCTAATTTAGGACAGAGGCCAGCTTGTAAGATACTTTTAATACTCTTGCAAGGACCTTTAACTATAGAAGAGTAGTGATTAGGATCAGACATTCCACCCTTTAATCCCAAGTATTTATTTAATGAATGTACTTCGTAGAGGATTAGGCTCAGTTCGTTATCTCCACCACCACTTAAAAGCATTGCGAGGTTGCTAACAGAAAGACTACCAATCGAAAGACCTCTCGTCTTCTTTTACACGTGCAGTGATAGATTTTTGCAACTGATTGCTCATCAGACTCTCTGTGTCACAACCTTAAGATCATGAACCTTGTCTTGATTTTTAGAGAGCCTGAAAGTGGAACGTTTAAGAAAATTACTACAAGATTACTCTCCAAGTTCTATGTGTAAACCTTACCCCATTATGGAGATCCGTAGACAATGCAAGTAGGAGTGACCAATGCAGGTTTTTATATGTGTTTCGACTCACGAAGGCCAGGTATACCTATCATGGTTGATACTACCAAAATGGAGCTGAAATGACGTTTTGTGAATGAAGTGTAGTGGAGCCTGATAAATGTTATCACACAATAACAGTAAACGTCTTTATTTAGAACGAGTATAAATAGACAATTTGGATATTGTAAGTTTTTGGCGTCATTTGACATAAATTATCGATATCAATTATAATAAAATGTTATGTTCCAGTCAACAAAAGACCATGAGCGCCAAGATGAACAGGTGGCACTACAAAAGAAAGTGGGAAAAAATACGGTTAGAAAGAGTAACCGTGTGAGGCAGTTACCTATTAAGTTAAGAGAATAAATGGGCAAGTGGGAGAGAGGAACAGTGGTGAAGAATTACAAATGTTATTCCTATTCTCCCTGACATCACTCTACTTCCTTTTCTGAATTTACTTCTTTTCTGTTTTAGCAAATCAAGTGTAACTTTCCCTTTTGAATTACATCAGACCTTGTAATCATCTTTTCTTTTCAGTAATCAATCCAAACCTGGTTCTTTGACTTGTGTAGTCATTACATAAAACTATTCATTTTTATTTGTACTTTTATGTGATGTCTTTTTTTTAATTATTATACCTAATTCATCTAAAAGATTCTTTACGTGCATATTATTCTTAATCAATCATTAACATGTTAAATGTTTTTTCATACTGTCAATCGATTCCATAGTTTTCCTTTTATTCCCACGAGTTTCACGGATCATAGAACTTGTTTATGATACACAACAACTCAAGTACTCAACTTTTATTTTCGTTGCATATTTATCACCATTTTTGTTTCTGGTATAGGACTGCAAGCTTCCACACAACCATTTAAAATCAATTACCAAAACTGACACTTCTCAAACCAAATAACAAAAAATGACTCTATTCCGAGCCACTACCAAAATGTCCTTGGAGTGCAAAACCTTTTGCATGCCTTTTTTTTGCTCCATGTCTA
>BQNB010026778.1:0-58257 GCA_026074375.1 Tanacetum coccineum | reverse complement strand
CCATTATCGACACTTCTCATATTGCGTCAAACTTGATTGGTGATTTGATACAAATGATCTAGTCCGAAAACCTCTTCTAGATGCGGTCCCTTTAAATAGGGCGGCCCCCTGATGTATTAGGCGGACCCCATATATTTATGGGACCGCCGACAGAGAGTGAAATAATAATTGATACAGAAGATTTAAAGTTTTTAAAAGGAAACGTATTCACCCCCTCTACGGTTTCCACATATATGATCCTTTGGGGTAGCCCACTTCTATTTATACTACTTGGGCTTCACCCGGCGACAAGAGAATTGTGGTTGTCGCCTTGTAGCAGCGAGGAAATAGCTGAACATGTACTTCTTCTATATTCGCTAGTCTGGTCCTCCTGACACCACGTGTTGTTGTGGTCCTGGTCTGGTCCTTCTGACACCACGTGACTATTGTGGCCTTGGTCTGGTCCTTCTGATATTGTACTAGTCTGACTAACACCGATACTATTGAATCCGGACCTGAACCATCCTTTGATTGTCCAGCTATCTCCGACAAGTCTCCTCAAAGAAGTAAGTTAATTGTGACTGCCTCATTCGGATGGTTTGGATCTGAGGTCTACTCCGGAGGTCTGCTCCAAAGGTCTGCTTCGGAGGTCTGCTCCAACCTGGCGTGATCTGCTGGTCTATCTTTGGGATTAAGAGTAGTTGATTGTCATTAGCTCCTCCTTATTAGCTAGAGGAGACTATACATCATCACTAGTGTTAGTTAAATTTCTTATAGAATAGTAAATTAAAGTTGTAACTAACTTAAAACACAACTAGTATAGTCTTCTTATAGTCTATTATGACTTGAAATTATAAATTGATTGTTTTTACAAATCTTTGCTATAGTTGATGCGTGTTATTTGTTTAATATTACCAAGTTTTAAATTTATAAAACTCGTCTACCTATGGTCCACAACGCACTAACGGGTAGAGAACCCGGTCGTGGATAGTGTAGGATTGGTAAATTCGAGGTCGTTCCCAAGAGCTAATGGACAGTCTAAAATATGAGTTTTAAGTGTCACGATTTAAAATTGGTTTTAAGTAACTGAATGCAAGAAAGTAAATAACGAAAATGGAAATGGAGTTCTACTAATCAATGGAAGAAATTGTGCTAACCTATTTAATCTTCTATAAATGCAATGATTCCACTTCCTAGTGCAATGTCTAATTCTCGATTTATTATGGTGATTCTAATATCGCTAGGTCCAATAGGTAGTCGCAACCTAACCTATAATTCCAACAATCTCAACCCTGTTGTTCACTGTAGTCGAGTATCTAGTTCATTATCATTAAACCTCCAACTATCCTAAAGACCTATCTAGTGTTGACATTCCCATTATTCGACACTAAACCCTCCTAAAAGGATTTCCCGCTCTTTATAAGTGCCTAATATAATGCAGGCGGTAATACATCAATCCCTTACACTAAGAACATAAGCAACCCTATTCCTAGTATCTGAATAAACTACCTTTCAACGGCTTCAACCTACTAAATAGCTTGGCAGGATCTACACAAGCCTCAACACTACCAAAACGCGAGGATCAGACAACAGGCAAATAGGATATCCAAATAAAACGATAATTAGACAAAGAAATAAGAATCACAACATTAATAAAATCATAACAAGGTTAACACTTAAAGTAATTAGCCAATCGTATTGTAAATCACAGAAACAATAATGAATAAAACACTGGTCGAATTAAACATAATGTTTGATACGATTTACTTGATGAAAGACTGATAATGATGATGATTGGAACTAATTTCTCCCTTAATAAGTGATGGGTGATAGCTAGAAAACACCTTAGGATGATCCCCTAGTCGTCCCCTGAGATGGGAGAGAAAAGGATGCTGAATTGTGAAGAATCCGGCCTCTATTTATAGGTTTCGAATTGGCTACAGTGTAGTTGAAAGTGAAGAACTACGCTGTAGTTACCAAAACTACTACGTAGCTGGATCGACTGAGCTATGGCGTAGCCATGACGTCATAAAAAACTACTTCGTAATTGAAGTGTTGAGCTACTCCGTAGCTGCCCTGGTGGAGCTACGGCGTATTTCTAGTTGTTTATGTCATAACTATTTTTCAGTTGCGATCCGGGCTTAGCTCAAAGCATGAAAGTTGTAGATATCTCGTTTCTTTTTCCATGTCTACTTGAATCATCTAAAAAGGAGCTCGTATGAAGAAGTTATGGTCAAAATACTAAAGCTCCTTTCTAGAGATCTTTCGTGAACATTTCTTCAACTTTCGCCTTCGTTTCTTCACTTGATTCTTTCACGAGCCTCCCATAATGGACTCCAAATAATAAGTAAATCACTCCATGAGTATTTCATTATTAGAAGCATCCATTTTCCGTATCATTTCGTTTCAATGCCTTGATTAACCTGAATATGTAAATACGAACGAATTAAGTATCAAATTTATATTAAAACTATATAAAACAAGACAATAAACTCGGAAATTTGATACAGAAAAGTATTAAACAGTTGATGTTATAAATAGTTTTATAGATTTAGAACTTAAAAACTAAACCTTATCAGTGAAGATTCAATCTTTTTCGTCGGTTCAATTAAACATAAGGATAATATTAAATAAATTATGAGAACCGGTTTGACTTGACGGTTTAACCGGTGACTTGATGAAAGGTAGATAAAAAAATCGGGTTTTAAAAGATTGATAAGAACACTTATCACTCTCTTAACTTCATAGGTGTATAAAATAAAGAAAATTAAAAGAAATAAAAAATAAACACTTTTAGCAAAATTTTGAGAGGATGAAATTTACTTGATAATCAACTAATCACCTTTGTTTTTCATTCTATTTTCATTTTCTTTTATTTCTTATGTTATATGAGAACAACAACAAATGTTTTTTTACTTGATTTAGCGGTCGTGCCAAACTCAAAAAGTGGTGCCACGTAAGCAAAATGGAGTTTTGCACCAGAAATGTTATGGCACAAGAATTCAGTGGCATTGGTTTGACACCAGAATTCTGGTGCCAAACTTTTTTTAATTTTTTTTTTAATTAACTATTATTTAAATAAACTTATTAAACTAAAATAAAATTCATTAAAATTAAAACATTACATTAAAAAAATACATAAATTAAAAGACATAAATTAAAATGCATAAATTAAAAGACATAATTTAAAAAACATAAATTTAACGGCGTCGGTCGACTAGTTTGGTGGTAGATATTCGGCTCGAATTCGTTCATTTTGAGCGTTGATGATAACGGCGTAGGTCGGATCCATCCCGCTTGTGTCGATTTGGAGAACTTTTATGTCCTCCGCAATCTTTTGAGCTTGAATCAACCGTCTTCGGTCTTCGCTCTCTTGCGAGAGCACTTGCATTTTGGCCTTGCGGTCTAAGTCGTATTGTTCCGCCATGAACTCTTGATAAGCGACCGGGTTAGAACCGGAGCTAGCGGTCGAGTTAGAACCGGAACGTTGACTTTTAGCAATTCGTTGCAACCCGGGTGGCCGAGGCAACTCATCATCTCCAAAATGGTCCGGTTCCTTGTCGGTACCCCGAAGACGACTTCTTCGTTGCAAAGTCGATTCGGGGTTTTTCCACTTGTGCCTATCTTTCAAAAAATTCCAAGCACTCCGGTGCTTAAACTCACCCCCGACGATGGTTTCATACAATTGGAGCACCCTCGCCATATGGTTCTCATCGTTCTCCCCACTATGAGCAAGCGTTTCCTCATACAATTGGTTAAACTTCATAACTGCGGCATTCATTGGAGTCCACTTGCCCGTCAACATGTTCTTTGTACGCTCTTGGAAGCCTTTTTTGTTAGCTTCTTGATTGTACACATCTAGGATTTTGTACCAAAAAGTCGCCAACTTTTGATCACACCCGGTTTTTGGATCCTCGAAAATTTGAATGAAACTTTCCGCCAAAAGCAACTCCTCGACTTGGGTCCACGCATGTCGAATTCGTCCTTCTCTGGTTTCTATCTCAACTTCCACATCTTTTCCTTTGTTTCTTTTTGCTACCGACTTTTTACGACCGCGTTAGACTTCGACGTCAGGGTTGGAAGCGGTTCCTCTTCTTCTTCTTCGGTTTCGTCAACTAGGTGGTGAGATTGTTGCTCGGAATGTGGTTGAGAAGTGGTGAATTGGTTTGATTGTTGTTGTTTGTTCATTTGCATTTGCATTTTAAATTGGTGAAACAACATTTGTTCTTCTTGATTAGAATATTGAGGTTGAAAATTTGGATAGTAAGGCATTTTGGTGAATGAAGGTTGAGTGGAACCGTCCGGATTCGAAGACGACCCCAGAATTTGGTTGGTTGGGTCGGTAAGCATACCGGAAATCCAATTCGGGTTGGGATTCATTTTTTTGAGTGAAAGATATGAGAATTGGTATAGAAATTATGTGTGAAGTTATAAATTATAAAAGGGGTATTTATAGAATTTTTAAAGGGGTAAAAATAGGGTTTTGGGGGTATTTTTTCAAATATCCGCTCCCCCGACGACTATTTTTCAAAAAAAAAAAAAAATTATCGATCGCGTGGGCTGTTAGCCATGACGCGAGAGTGCTTGGCGCGAACCACGGAGTGGTGCGCCATGGCTCAATCTCGCGCCATGAATCGGCACGAAGACATAACCACCACTGCCTCCCCCTCTTAGTGAGCATCATTTCTTAAAAACTGTATATAGGTAGAGAGTTAAGATCAACATAGACCCATTATTTGTCATAGATCCAATGAATCAATCTCAACCATCTATTTTTTCATCAAAAATAAAAAAACCCACTTTCCACCTCTTTTTTAAAAATAAAATATCTTACAAACGGTAAATCGTCACACGACAAAAAATACACCATCGCGACGAGTATTTTTTTATCTTTCAGTAGACGGGTGACACGATATACTTTCGAGGAACTTTTTTTCGATATTTTTTTTCAGTCACGAATTGCGAAAATCATATATGATTCGTATAACGAATCATATATGATTCGTATAACGAATCATATATGATTTCATAAAATCATATATGATTTGTGATTCTAACTAACTTTTTTCAATTTTGTTTCAGTCACGAATTGCGAAAATCATATATGATTCGTATAACGAATCATATATGATTTCATAAAATCATATATGATTCGTATAACGAATCATATATGATTTCATAAAATCATATATGATTTCATAAAATCATATATGATTTGTGATTCCGCCAAACTTTTTTTCAATTTTGTTTCACGGATTGCGAAAATCATATATGATTGATTTAATAAAATCATATATGATTCGTTATGATTTCATAAATCATATATGATTTCATAAATCATATATGATTTCATAAAATCGTATATGACTTCATAAAATCATAAAAAAAAGTTCGTCGAAAGTACATTGTGTCGCCCCTCTATAGAAAGATAATTTAATTCTCGTCACGATAGTATGTTTTGTTTTGCGTAACGATTAACAGTGTGTGAGATATTTAATTTTTTAAAAAAAGTGAAAAGTGAGTTTTTTTATTTTTGATGAAAAAATGAGTGGCTAGGATTGGTTCATTGGGTCTATGACAAAAATTAGGTCTATATTGAACTTTTGGCTATAGGTAGATAACTTCCTCAGGAAGCCAAAATAGCGCGCCCATTTTGCACTCCCTCCTCCCGCCCAAAATCTAAATACCCCGCCCATTTAACAAGCCATTTCGAGTTCTTGTAATTGAAAACCGTCTTTATGTCATCATGTGTACGGATTAGCTGTTAATTATCTCAAGGTTCAATCTCTATTTCATTTATTGTTTTCTTATACCATCATCTAGTGGTTTTCATTTCCTTTTTTTGTGCTGTAAATTCATGTGCGTACTCAAGTGGGGTTCACGGGAACCCCACGCATTTTTACCTTTGTATAACAAGTCGATTTAACCTAGCCCTAAATTTTGTGTCACATATATTGTAGTAAAAAAAAATGTTATTTTTTCACTTATAGACATAAGATCTAGTTAAGCCCGATGTGTTTCGTATAATTAAATCATTTATATATATGCGATAAATATATAAAAAGTATTCAAGACATGTGATGTTTTCATTTTTAATTTGTTTGTGTTGTAATTCTGCGATTTTATTACGAGCTATAGTCGTTTTGGATGTGTGCCAGTTGAATATGTGTATGAGTCATTGCCGCTGATGTCGCTGAAGTTTGTCACACAACCGCTTGCTGCTACAACCATCAGCTTCTGTCACAATATATACGATGTAGCAGGCGATACAGAAAATCACGATATATCTGTTGCACCAGAATTTGCTGTTGTTCGGTTGAGTTTAAGTTGTTTCTGGAGGTGGTAGGATTTGAACAATATACAGCGGTTGTGACTTTTTATATTCATGAATTGTTTGCTAATGATATTTGATTCAACACACTATACGCTGTTTCTCTTGCAAGCATATTGTAGTACCATTTTTTTTCTTTCAAAAGCGAAAGCAAGCCTCAAGTTATAGAATAGCGTCACTTTGTTGGTACAAAACAAATCTGTCATCAAGGTAACTAATTAATATGGATTTGGATCTTATTATTTAGTAGACATGAATGATCTTTGTACTTTTTGTAGTCATGTTGTTTTTTTATGGTGAACATATGCATTAACTTTGATCTTCATCTTTCACTAACAGGAATTTTAGTTAATCTTTTTTTTATTGTAGTTGTTTTTACCTCTCAAAAGTCGATATTGATGCTGGCTTGATAAATGTTATATGAACCAAAAGAGGACACATTTAATTAAATCTTCTTGCTTGTGGCACAATATAAATGCATTTGTTACGTATTATTGCTCTTAAGTAATCTTTTATGTATCCATGTTTTGTGGCCTCTTTTTGGAATGATGGATACGAAGTTATTGGATGCATGGTTGAACTTTCTGTAATGAAAATTGTATTTCCAAAATCATATATATTTTAATTTATATACTGGAATTAGCAATGTTTACACCTTTATTTCCGTTGCCTCATAAAATGAGATACCCAAGTTTTACGTCAAGTTTCAAACTTATTCATATTCAATGCATTGCTCTTTGTCTTCTTAACAGGTATACATCGTTGACAGACCACCGATGGCGGTTTGCACATTTGACATTGCGATGCTTAATGAAGAGGCATCCTTATGATGTTCTTGCACTACCAGTAATGTTATGTTACTGCTATTTCCGTTCCCTCATAAAATGAGATACCCAAGTTTTAGGTCAAGTTTCAAACTTATTCATATTCAATGCATTGCTCTTTGTGTTCTTAACAGGTATACATCATTGACGAACCACCGATGGCGGTTTGAACATTTGACATTGAGATGCTTAATGAAGAGGTAACCTTATGATGTTCTTGCACTACCAGTAATGTTATGCTAATCTAATTTCTATCTTGTATTCTCATCATATTCTTAAATTCATTGATAAATAGGGAAATACATTCCAATATCTACTAAATACACAAGCTGAAATTCGTAGATTTACCAATGATTATCACACGACATCAATGAGTTAACGAAGGTAAGAATTTCTTTTCCTTTCAATGTTGTTACAAGTTTTTCATCACGGGCACTAATTTATTGCTTTTCTTGAATATTAAGCGGAATATTAATGTTTGACAACTATGCTTGGAGTTATTATTGGGAGAAAGCCAAAGGATGGTGGAATGGTGAGATCGTATGTTGGGACTGCATTTACTCGAGTTCACTGAGGTAAATATATAAAGTTGGTAAACATGATTGCATTTATTCAATAATCACACCCCCACTTTAGAACACTCACTTATCTTTTTGCTATAAAGTTGCTTTGTGAAATTAATTGGTTACTATTGTGTGTATCACAATCCCTAACTTTTTTAGCATAAATTTTATTATCTTTTTTTATTACTAATTTTATTCTTTTTGTTTTTTTTTGTTTCAGAATCTCATCTTTAGGTTCCTTCAGAGTGTAAGTTTATTTACATACTTTCTTGATTAGCTATTGTTTAGATGATTTTGGTTATTTGTGTTTTTTAACTTTCTTTATGTGAAACATGAAATACTGATTATACATTATAGTGCATTGGTTTTTAGCTGCGTTTATGTTTTAGCTAGACGTGCTTGAAGGATGGCAGCTTGATGTTTTATTGCGGGCAAAAACTTATTTAAGACACACAGATTTTTACAGGTTTCCATTGCATATTTTCTGTATCATCTTTAATACTTAAACACAACAATAAATCTAACATTGTTATGTTGCTTTTTTGAATTGGTTGTTTTTCAATTTAACATACTGCTTTGGGGGATAGTTAGAATGCCCAAGTGATGGCTGTTCTAAGCGATGTTGCTAAGATTTTCCAAAATCTAGGAGTTTATGTGGTACAATAGTGTATAAAGATTCGCCAACAAGGTATGACAATCGTCTTTTTGGTAATGTAGACAAATTAAAGGAGCAAAACAAAACATGATAATTTTTAAGACTGTTTTCTCTTCTTGTGAATTACCAAGTTTTGCATAACTGGATTTGGGAAATGACTAATTTCGCATTAAAGAATAAGTTTTGGGATAGTGTGAATACCAGCGTGTTCGATAGAGTTTAATGGTTAATCAAAACATGTTTAAAATAGAAAATATGTGTTTTTTCTTAAGCAGTGCATGCTTACAATAATCTTTCTTTCTCAGTGTCAACCGAATGTGATGTTTGACAAAATTTTTCAGGGAAATCAGGGTGAAAGTGCTGATTCAAATGGAAGAGTTTTTGTTGATTACACAATTGCTTTAGACGAAACAACCGTTCGCCCAAAGTGTAGTATGTAAAATTTCTATTATTCTTGATGTATTTGAAAAATCACGATGAGCATAATTATCTTGAAAGGTTTAACAAGTGTTGACAAAATTGGAACAAGCTCTCTTTAGTTCAAATATAATAACCACATAGCATCATCTTGTGTTAATTCAACGAAGAGGAAGAGTAATGGTGGTAAACTCTTCACATATCCTCTGTATCATATGTATATAAGAAAATCAAAAAACCCAAAAAGATTTTTCATTTTCTATAAACTTTTCAAAAAGAAAATACAAAAATATAAAACCATAAAAAGAAAATACAAAATTAAAAAAATCAAAAAATTAAAAAATATGGTGTTCATGACATGTCTTCTGAAAATCGATAACATTTACGGCCTTAGAAATGTCATTCAATAATGATACGAGGCTGTAAATGAAGTTCGAGCAGAAGTTCAAATTGTTTTCAAAACATGTCATATGGCTTGCTATTATTTTAGATAGCAACCCGGTCTTCAACTTAAAGGCAAGTATTTCACCAAAAAGAAAACTTGACCTCACAATGAGAAATTCATTTTTCTCGGGAATGAATTACTTCATATTCATTTAAAGGCTTGTGTTTACTTTGCAACACAACCCGTGCTTCCTATATTCCAAAATAAGTGTACGTGTCAGTGCACTTATTGGTCAAAATAATAGAAATATTATTTTTATGGTGTTGATTTTTTTTCAAAATAATCATCTTAGTAATTCATTAGAAAATGATTTTTCAAGGCATTTAACCACGCAAACAACGACTTTTTGTGATCCTTTTTGTGAATGTTGGAGTGTGCTAAAACAAGACTTAACAACAAAACTTGATTATCTTGGGTTTAAGGTGCTCGTTTGGGTCGAACATAGCATAAATTAAAAAAAATGTGGTTAATTCATGTTTATCTTGATTCTATGGTGTGTGTGGCAGCTATGGTTCTTATTGTGATTGATATAGATTCTTGAAATTTGAAGTTTGTGATTATGAAAATCCTAGGCGAATTAAACATGTTTAAATCTAGGCGAACTAAACATGTTTAAACCTAGGCGAACAAAACACTTTGACTAAGTCAAACTAAACATATTTAAACCTAGGCGAACTAAACACTTTGACTAAGGAGAACTAAACATATTTAAACCTAGGCGAACTAAACACTTTGACTAAGGCGAACTAAACGTGTTCACTAGGCGAACTAAACACAGTTTAACTTAGGCGAATTAAACACGTTATCTAGGCGAACTAAACACAATTTCTTAGGCGAACTAAACATTTTGAATAGGAAAACTATACTTGTTTCTTTAGGAAATCTATACATGTGATCCTAGGCAAATTGTATTCAATATAGTTGCTTAGACGCCTAAAGTTAGGTTGTCCTATCTAGTTGCCTATCTTTGTTCATCATCCTGTGTATTAATTGCATGCCTGTCAAAATGTGTTTAATCCTTAGTCAACAATCACATTTAGCATCTAAAATATATCAACGTTAATCAAATTGTCATACAATAACATATATATTTGTTTGTATATAAACTGTACTGGACAAATCTTAGCAGAACTATGGCTACTACTGCTGCTTAACAAATTCCTTTGGACAATGCTTTGGTTGCTCCTGAGAAACGAGTCGAGATTGGAAAATGCAACATGAGAATCAATCCTGAAAAGACTTAAAAGGAACCCACTTATCGAGTTGTTTTGGACACTCTTGCTCTTACTACTTGCTATCCAGCTTTTCTTATCACTGCAGATGTCCCAATGATATACATGCAACAGTTCTGGGTCACCATCAACAAGCATGGTTCATATTACCAATTTAATATTGACAAGAAAAGGTTCTCTGTCGACATGGAAGTATTCAGAGAGATTCTCCAGATATGTCCTAGACTTCTGGATCAAGAATTTGAAGAACCTCCCTCTGAACAAGAAATTCTCTCCTTTACCAAGGAACTTGGAAACACTAGAAAAATTAAGAATATCACTGCCGTGGTGGTTGATCATATGCATCAACTATGGAGAACTTTTGCTGCAATCATCAACAAGTGTCTAAGTGGGAAGATTACAGGTCTTGACAAGATACGCCTTTTAAGAGCTTAAATTCTTTGGGGAATGTACTATAAAAAGAACATTGACTTTGTTGCACTACTCTGGGAAGACTTTGCATTCCAGATAGATAATAGAGACGCCAAGAAACAAGAGAAAATGTACTATCCTAAATTTACAAAGGCTATCATTCATCACTTCCTTTCTAAAGATAAGTCTATTTCAATGAGGAACATAATGTTTATGCATACTGCTTAGGATGACTGCATTTTGGGTACCATGAGATTTATCACCAAATATGAAGACACTTAAGTGTATGGAGCTCTTATTCCTACAGTAATGACTACTCCAAAGATATGGGACTCTCCTGCCTACCAGACTTATCTTGCATTCGCTACTGGAGCCGCAACTCTAAAGTCGAAAAGGATATACAAGAAGCCTGCCTCTCCTATGATCAAGATAACCACTACATCTCTTGAAGAAACTCCTTCCAAAAAGAAGTCTGCACCTGCTAAGAAAGATGTTTCTTCAAAGAAGCCTTCAAGAAGACAGTCTGTTGGTGTTCGAATCCGAGACACTCCTGGTGTGTCTGTGTCAAAGAAGAAGGCACCAGCTAAGGCTGAAAGAAGCAAGAGAATTGAATTGCTATCTGATGCTGCATTACTTGAGGAAGCTCAATTGAAGAAGGCTCTCAAAAGAAGCAAACGAGAAACGAACCTTCATCAAGCAGGTGGCTCAAGTGAGGGAGCTAATCTTGAATCAGAGGTTCCTGATGAGCCAAAAGGCAAATTAATTGACACAAGTGAAGGAACTGGTTTAAAACCAGGGGTTCCCGATGTGTCAAAAGGTGATTCTTCTGAAAGCGAGTACGAATCATGGAGGGATAACGGTGATGAAGCCAATGTACAAGATGATGAAGATGTTCAAGCTAGTGAGGATGAACCTCAACATGCTGATGATGAAAGAACTGATTCTAAGAATCAGGAAACAAATGATGATAAAGAAGAGACTGAAGATGAGTTCGTACATACTCCTCCAAATTATGTACCAACTGATGATGAAACGAATGATGAATCAAATGATGTAACTGAGGAAGAGTATGAAAGGATCAATGAAGAGCTATATGGTGATGTTAGCGTTAGTTTGATAGATGCTGAGCATGCTAACAAAGAAAAAGATGATGAAGAGAAGACGGATGCTAGTCACGTGAACGTTAATCAAGAGGGTGCAGGTAATCAAGTCAAGGATGATGCTCAGGCAACGCAGAAGACTAAAGTTCATTTACCAAGTTCTTCTATCTCATCCAACTATGCTGCTAAATTTCTCAACTTTGATAACATTCCCCCAAATGACACTGAAGTTGTCTCTATGTTGGATATTAATGTTCAACATGAAGTTCCACGTACCTCATCACTTCTCACCATCATAGTTTCTGTAATCCTTGAACAAAATGTCATCAATCAATCTGAAACAATCACAACTACTCCAGCACCAACCATTTCTTTACTCATTTCCTCTCTCTACCTTGCACTTCAATAAATCGCAACAATCCCAACACCAACAACAACTGAAGCTACAACCTCAACCACTGCTGGTCCTGACTCTAAAACCCTCGCTTCTCTCCAACTAAGAGTAACTGATTTGGAAAAGGATGTAAAAGAGCTCAAAGATGTTGATAACTCTACAAAAGTTATTTCAACAATCAAATATGAAGTTCCAAATGCTGTAAAAGAGTACCTTGGATCAAGTCTGGATGATGCTCTGCATAAGGTGATTTAGAAAAACTTTGCTGACATCATTAAAGAACACTCTGTTCGAGCTGAGACTGTAGAGAGACTCAGGCAGCAATATGCACCTCAGAAAAGCATTAAAGACATCCGAGAAACCAAGATGGAGCATGCAAGAAAGCAGCAAGTACCTAAAGAAACTATCACCTTATATGATACCACTGCTCTTGAAGAATTTGATTAGAAAACTACCTTGTTTGAAACAATAACCAAATCCAAGTCATTAAAAAAAGTCCAAAGCAAAGAACTCTATATCATGCTCTCATGGAGTCAATCCTTAAGGATGAAGATGTTATGGACGAAGGAGTTGCCAAAAAAAACTAAAGAAAAGGAAACCAGATGATGATGACAAAGATGAAGGCCCTTCCGCTGTATCTGACCAAGGGTTAAAGAGACATAAAACAAGCAAAGACAGTCAACCATCTAAGAAGACCAATTCAACTGAATCTTCCAAAGGCACTTCCAAATCTCAGCCAAAATCTACTTGCAAATCTGCACAAGCAGAGGAGACAGTGTTTGAGGCTGGAGATACTCAAGAGCCACAGAATCTTGGAGAAGACACGGGTACTAAGGAACCACCTGTTGTTAATGTTGATCCAAAGGACTGGTTCAAGAAACCTGAAACACCTCTGACTATTGATTCGGATTGGAATGTTAGAAAATCAGTTGACTTTAGACCACCTTAAACCTGGATCAGCAAAATTGCTCAAGCAGAAAAACCTCCTCTTTCTTTCGACGAGCTTATGAGCACTCCTATCAACTTCTCAGCATATGTCATGAACCATCTTAAGATTGATAATCTGACACAAGATCATCTTGTTGGACCAGTTTTTGATCTTCTAAAAGGGACATGTAGAAGTCATGTGGAACTCGAGTATAACATTAAAGAATGTTATAAAGCTGTAACTAATCGACTGGATTGGAATAACCCTGAAGGAAAGATATATCCGTTTGACTTTAGCAAGCCTCTACCGTTGATTATGGATCTAGGTTGTCAAGTAGTTCCTGTTGACTACTTCATCAACAATAACCTCGAGTATCTGAGAGGAGGAAGCTCAAGCAGGAAATATATGACTTCCACAACAAAAACAAAGGCTGCTAAGTATGATATTTAAGGCATTGAAGACATGGTTCCATCGTTATGGAGTCTGGTAAAGGTATCCTATGATAGACATGCTGTCTGGGGAACTTCTCACTAGGGTCCTAAACGACAACGATTCTATGGATTCGCAAGCAAAAAGGTGTCCAAACATGATGTGTACTCCACAAAAATAATTATAACAGTAACCAAAGTGAAAGTTATGAAGTGGTATGATTACGGTTATCTGGAGGATATTGAAGTTCGAAGAGAAGATCATCAATTATACAAATTCAAGGAAGGTGACTTTCCAAGACTTCACCTGCACGATATTGAAGATATGCTGCTTAATCTTGAAAGAGATGTTATTTTCAACTTGGGTGTAGCATTACGAATGTTTACCAGACATACTGTCATTCTTAAGCGGGTGAAAGACCTTCAACTGGGAGTCGAAAGCTCCCAGAAGAAGCTCAATATAACCAAGCCAGAGACATTCAGGTCTGACATCTCCAACAGAACTCCATACATTGCATACAAGAATCCTCAAGGAATTATCTATGAAGACAAGTACAAAAGAAACAAGTTGATGCGCACGGATAAACTCTACAAGTTCAGTGACGGGACGCTCACATCTGTTAGATCCATTATTCATGATATTGCTTCAAACCTAAGGATGGAGTACTTGCCAAAGAGAAGATGGAGTAGTTTAAACAGAAAGAGGTCTCTCATCATGATTAAGCCTATCGATCAGCTGCTGCTAGAAATAAGGTTAATGATGAGCTTGGAAAAGTTCGTTGGTGGGAGAGATTACGGGGAAGACCTACGACTACTTCAACGAACCATATGATTCTGTCATATGTTGTTCTTATCATTCAGATTAAATCTCATAAACAATAAACTTGTGAATATGTAGTGTAAACAATTAAGTTAGGCATATATAGTGTTTGAGTACGAATTTTCAAGAATTTTTCAAGAAATTCAAAATCTTTCAAAATAACGTACTTAACACTATATAATACCCTCATAATTTGAGGGGGAACATCAAAATGTTCCCAATAAAAGGCTTGATATATAATTAGAACATTTTTTTCTCCCCAACTATTTTTTATACATATTTGAATCAATTGATATCCAAAATATCAAGAGATTTGACATTTTTGATAAGGGGAGAAAATGTGATTAAAATATATAACTTGTAAAAATGTGATTTTAATGACTCATGTGTGAACTTCTTCCTCGTATGTTTTAAACATGTTCGGTTATCGATGCACATATGCAGGGGAAGCTTTTCTGAAAAGTAAAACCATCGAGGTACTAAATGTTTTGATTTTTATCAAAGTACCTTGATCGATGTTTTTAAATGGTTTTAAGGCTATGAACAATACCAAAATACCGACCATGTATACAATTAATTGTAGTTATAAGGTGGTTAGGTATAAGTGTTCGTTCCCATGATCCAGGCAGAATCGGAAGGATCTACCCAGGGATATTCCATTAGTTAGAATAGAAGTCCATAGGTATTATAAAAAGGAGAAAAAGTGAGAAAAGGGATAAATGCGCGAACTAGGATAGAGCTAACACTGGAACAAACCCAACAAGATGTTAGTGATGAAGTCTTGGTAAGCATTGAAGGGGTTGAAGAATGAAAAAGAAAAGTTAAGATAAAGGGTGAAAAGAAAGAAGCCTTCCTTACACTTAGGTAGAAACCGAGTCAATACATATGCTATCAGAAACACTAAGCTGTTGTCTGGTATTGAAGATAGTCATCATGGACCCAGTGATGCGATGCACACCCCTCCCTAGCCACTCAAGGTCTCTCAAAAGACTTTTGTTTCTTTCTCACGGAGATTCCACTCATTTCTATTGACTTTCTCACTCCGATTTAGTTTGTATTGAAAAGGTGGCAGTCTGCTCCAGCCTCTGATTACTAAAACTAAAAGTAAACTATCGAGTCTAAAGCCAAAAGAGATCATCCATAAATCTCACTAGGACACTATTCCAATATATTTGTTGCTCACACACTGTGAAAACAAGTAATATCTTAAGAGTCCTACACATTATCCTTGTGATATTGCTAGAACATTAGAGTGATACATAAGTATTCACAATGACGATGGAAATCCTTCTAGAGCCAACATCAAACAAGCTCTGCGGTAGGTGACTTTTGTGATCCTATATGGATTGAACTTGTGAAACTGGATATCAATTCGGTCCAGACTATGAATTGACGATTGATAAATTTTGAAATGCATAAAACTATTGATGTGTCACAAAATCACTTTAGCAAGTGACACGTCGATTGATTTTCAAATCAATTTTTGATTCAATCGGTGAGACTTCGTCTAACTGGTTCACACATACCGTATTATCTGCTTTGAGATGCTCCGGTAATGAGAACGGCTAGTGCAACTATGAAACCCTGTCAACGAGATTCTTCAGAATTCTACCTGATCACAAGCAGTATTTATACTAATCAATGGGGAACCATGGTTATTACAACCGTATTTGACGAAGTGACAAAGACACTTTCGTCCATGCATGTTGTTTATCACTAACCCATTCATTCAGGTAATCCCGATGATGGCAGCAGCTGGTTCGAGACAAGACAAGATTCATAGCCACATGCTCATACTCGACCGACATACGTAAAGACATTATGAAAGCTCAAGTACATGTTTCAAGACTTCTGCTACTCTAATACCGTACGTCTTTCTTGAAGTGACGAAGTATTAAAGTTAAATAATTTCAAGAAATTTCCGCTACTATGATACCGCACGTCTTTCTTGAAGTGACGAAGTGTTAAAGTTAAAGAATTTCAAGAAAGGTGGGTATTCAAGCTTTCAAGATCAAGAAAAGTATGAGCATGTTGGTCCGAATGTCACAAGTACACAAGATGGCAAAATATCACAAGATGATGACAAGAGATGATGCTTGGTTGATGATCTCAAGATGCTCAAAGATCACATACAAGTCAAGATTAAAGGAACAAGCTCAAGCCTAAAGTTAAAGATCACTACAACATATCACAAGTTAAAGATTGAAGTTTAAAGACTACGAGCACAAGACTGAAGACAAGCATAGTATGCTAGGTTTAAGTTTTTGTAAAATAGAGTGACCTCCATTTGGGGGAGATTGTTAGAAATACGAAAAGTATCGGTCACTACCAATATATCGTTAGATAGCTCGTAGCATAATATTTGGAACCTTAGTAAGCTAGTTAGGCCAAAGCCCATGGAAGCCTAGGTCTAACTGGCCACATAGGAGTATAAATACCCTCTCCATAGCTTAGAGAGGGTGTTGGTTGTTTCATTTCTTACATTCATAATCTAAGTTTCTCTCTTTACTTTCTCTTACTAGAAGCAACCCTCCATCTCTTTCTCTATCTAGATTTCTTCCATATTTGTTGTGTGTTTAGATAGATCATATATTCTACATTGTATTAATTATATTTGATGAATCGCTTAAAGGTCGTTAATTAATCCGTTAGACGCATTATTAACTAAAGGCTTTTATTTATTAAGTAATGACTTAATTAATAGACTTAACCCAAAACAATATGAAAATTCCATATTGTCTTGAGGTGGCCTGCCTAAATGAGGAAAAAAAGATGGGGAAAACCCAAACTTGTTAACCAAGTTTACTTGTCCACCAAGTTTGGTTTAAGCTATATAAGGATTGGGTTTGACACAATCCCATAACTTAAGAAAAAAAATCAAGAAGATTTTTCTCTCCCTCCCCTCTCCTAAAACCAATCGACTTAACTTATACCTTTTAAGGTTTATAGGTCGATTTTATATAAGCAAAAACTAGTGTACATGTTTAGATCGTGGAATCAAGGAACTAGAATCGGGTAATACACTACAATGTGTAGTGTAGATATTCATAAAGATCACCTCCTTTGGTGATTCTTAGGGTTTAGTGAGTTTCAAGAAACAAGGAGTTCCTGTTCTTGATCTGTTAGTTCATATGATTACGCTACAAGAGGTAAATAAAGTATTTATTTGTTAATCTTTATACATCATATGGACCCGCCATTGTGAAATTAATCTGTTGCGTTTATATCTTAATAATAGTTATTTGGTATATAAAAACCAACAATACCAGTGAAAGCAAAAGGAACGAGGCTAGTCTAAAACAAACCTACCATCCTCCCTGCACCCACCCTCTGAATCGTCAGCTTCGCGACAATAATGGCTCCAAAGACCCACTTCAAGAAATATTTTGTGCTATAATATAACAAAGCACACCCCACACGTACAATAATATGGTGCCACAGATTTTGCATAAAAGAATACGCGCAACCAAGAAACATAAGCAACAACGGACCATGGAACATTCACATTAAAGGCTCACATGTGCAAGAAATCAGAAAAGAAGACTTGATCCGCCATGGTTATTAAGTTAGTAACCTACCACGCCAAACTATGAATGATCTCAGCTTTGGCTGCAAATAGGGGTGTTAGTAGGGTCAGGTACCCCAAACCCGAACCTGGACTCGATAAGGCTTATCGGGTCGGGTTAAATCAGGTTGAAAATCTTATCGGGTTGGTTTGACCCAACCCCGATAACCCGACAATGTTATTGGGTCGGGTTCGGGTTAGATAAACAATGTTATATGGTTATCGGGTCAACCCGATAAGACATGAAATCAATATTTTATCTTTTAAGTTATAACTAGTTTAAATACCCTTAGTTTATTTTGTTTAAATCAGTTTATAAAAATAATTTTTAATCATTAGTTTACATCTTAATTATATTTTAGTTATTGATGTTATTTTGTTAGCAAATGCTTGATAATGACTCACTTAACTGAAGGTAACAATGTTAACAAGATGAGATTAGATCACTTGCAGAGCTTGAACTTGCATCAAGATGCTGCAAAGAATATGCCAATCTTTACTCTTGCTTTGACTAAATATATATGATCATGCCACAATTATATATTTCTTTACCAAATAATGTATTTCCACTTCTATTGACAAAGGGTATTTGCATACAAGCTAAATATCATGCCACAATTAATAAAGACAGACATAATGTGGAAGATGATTTTAGTTATACATCTAAATCAAAGCAGTAGTTAATTTAGTATGTTAAGAATACATTGCCATACACTAAAAATAGTACATAAAAATAGTACGTGAAAGAGGTCGACATTAAGAAGGTCATTTATGGTGTCACCCGATAACCCGAATCACCCGACCCGACATAACCCGACCCGAATACCACCCGAACTCGATAACCTGATTCCTTATAGGGTCGGATTGCGGGTGAGTTCTAAAAAATCAAAACCCGACTCAACCCGACCTGGTAGACTCGATAACCCGACGCGATAACACCCCTAGCTACAAAGTTACTAACCATGCCCCGACATAATCACAGAAGCATTCTCACTTTTTAATCATACATCCAACCAGCCCAAAAACAATCAAAAGAAGGAGAATCAACACGCACAAAGCTCCACATTTAGCTTTCCCACAAAGTGTTGCAGCTTATATGTCATGACATATCGGCTACAAGAAACGGTTGCATTATGTGCCATCCATTTTTTGCCACACCTAGATCACAACTCAGCATATAACCAAATCATCACAGCCAATCAAGTACCGTCCATGACCATTATCCTTTTATACAATCACGAAGCAAGCATCATCATAAATGACCAAAAATCAAACATTAGTAAATCGAATATCCCACAGTCCATATCAAAGATACTCACATGCATACACACCTTTCTAGTCCTTCCATGTTTGGAAACCATACAACAACAAATCAAAGCACAATGTCCCAACACTTTGAGAAAGCGCTAAAGGTGCTAGATATAATCCCAAGAGAGCGTAACACAAAACTTAAGACATATCAAGCACTCTCAGACTTGTCAAGAATATCATGCACTACGCAACAAAAAAACAGAGTGTATAATGTCAGCATTCTCAAGAAGCGCTTAGGGTGCTAGATATAATCCTAAGAGAACACGCAACAACACTTAAGATTAAACATAACACCCTTAAACTCCTCAAGTATCTAATGCATTGGAGTTTTGCAGGTCAAAAAAAATTTTGACCCTCGCAGACTCCTACCAAACATTTAACAACCTCAACACACCACAAATTTGTAGCTAATAAAACACAAATGTTCTAAAGCTTGAATATTGATATTTTATCACTTTTGCTCATACACATACAATCATCCTAACCACGTTTAGTTCTCACGCAAACTGTTTTGGCTCAGATACCATATCAAATCAGCTGTAAAAAACGGTTGCAATTTCTATCACGTGTTTTTTGCCGAGCCTGGACCATATTTCAGCAAATAATCAAATCATCACAGCCAATTAAGTACCATCCATAACCATTATCCTATATACAGTTTTTTTGGTAAAGTTATCCTTTTTTACAGTTACATAGCAACCATCGCCATATACGACTAAACATTAAATATCGGTAAATCTGGTAACCCACAACCTGCATATAAAATACTCAGATGCACCCACACTTTTCTAATCCTTTCATATTGACTAATCATGCATCAACTAATTTAGAGCACAACCTCTCAGCACTCTCAGGAAGAGCATCGCAAAACCTAAGACGATATTAAATACTCTCACACTTCTCAAGAATCGCCCACATTACACAAAAACAAAGTAGACTATACGATGTCAACATTCTCAAAAATCGATAAAAGTGCTAGATATAATCCTAAAGGAAAAGGCAGCGAGACCCAAGATTATACAAACACCCTCAAACTCCTCAAGAATCTGCCTACGTCGGGATTATGTGGATCAGAAAACATTTTCAGTCCTCATAAACTTCTACCAAACATCTAAACAAAAAACATTCAACAACCCTAATACAACACAGATTTAGCAGAATGGTCCAGCAATCAAATCAATAAAATACAAACGCTATAAAGCTTAAGAACCTAAAAAACGGTTGCCAAACACTACTTTCTCCAAGCTCTAATTACACAAACATGAACCTATCACAAACCTTATACAAACAAAAACACAAACACATATACACAAATCTATTGATAGCAGGCATGTCGAAAAAAAACCATATATACAAACATATAAAATCATCAAAGGAAAATAAAACACAACTTGCAACAAACCATACAAAATTAAAAGCCACAATCACATATTAAACACCTCAAAAACGTTACACAAACAGAAACACATATATACAAATCCAGAGAATAAAAAAGAAATCAAAATACCACAAATGCATAGCATAGAACATACATGCATAAACCGTGATTCATTCTAACCAAAACCCCTAAAACAATTTCGGATCTAATCAAGCAAACCAAGAAACCCCATTTAGTGAGTGTGAGTGTGTGAGTTTTTGTGTGGAAAAAATGACAAATGAAAAAATTAAATACCGGGAAATGTGATCATGGAAAACAGGTGTACAACATGCAGCCGGCCAACCCAAAGCTTAGTGGAGAAGCCACTAACTCTTGGCATTATTTTAATCTCTCAAGCCGTCGGCTTGGTTCGGCTAGCGAACAGTGTTCGCTCAAGCCGCGGCTCTTCAGTGCTTCCAAGCCGATCCCCTCCCTCAAGCCGATCTCTGGCTCGGCGGCTTCACAACAGTGTCGGCTCCTTCAAAACTTGGATAAATGTTATATAGTATAATTTAAGCAATTCCAACTACTACTACCTCTGTCTCACATTAAGTGTTCAGTTTGACTTTTTCAAGTCTTTTTTCTTTATCTTTGATCTTAATTATTTCTTTTTATGTTATATGATACTTAATGCAAAATATATGAATTGATAGAGTTTTAAATGTATTTTCATTGGTATAATTTTCATTAAGTATTATATAACATAAACACAAATATTTATGGTCAAAATTGATGAAAAAATACCTCAAAAAGTCAAACTGGACACTTAATATGGGACGGAAGGAGTAATATAGTAGTGGGAAATTAATTTGGAACAAACCGTGTTCGAATTAACATGAAAGGATCTTCATGTAGCACTTCAAATTTTACGGTAGTAATTACGATTATATTACCCTTTTGTACAATAGCGAGCAAATGACCATGTTTTGGGGTAAAACGACGACGTTTTGGCCTTTCCAAAACGATGTTGTTTTGGGCTGGGGTTGGACCGTTTGAGAATGAACTTGGACTAAATGACGTCGTTTAGGGGTAGAAGAGTGGCTAATGTCGCTTATTATTTTTACTAAGTTGAACTTATACACACACACGAATAAAATCCAGACACGCCAATAAACTATTACAATTGGAGCAACAACATTAGAACCAAATCACTTTCTTTCATGTAAGCATCAACTTTTTGTTTATTTATTTGTTTTGTCGACAATGCCATCTCGAATTAGGGTTTTTTAATTTAGTCGTGTAAAGTTTCAATTGTTTTAGGGGTTAGTCGGGAAGATGAGTAAGAAATGTGATTGTGTCTGGCATATCGTAATAGTTAGTAAAAAGTGTGGTTTGGAGTATTAGGGTTCGTGTTCGCTTGTTAAGATAAAGTTGTTGCATGTTGTATTATTCTTACAATTTTCTATAGATCTAAACATAAAGTAGTTGCATGTTGTGGTTTTGCATTTTTTTAGATATAATCTAGATACAATTGTTGCATGCTGTGATTATGTGATTAATTACATTAAAATACGTTTCGTGATTTGGGTGTTTACTATCTATATTGTTGTTCTTTAAAATATAGTTGGTAACTTATTTGAATGTGGCTTTTTAATTGTTCGCATGTTGCTTGTTTTTTGTTTCATTGAATGAGGTGGGTATGTAATTTTGCGGTGTTGGGTTGATCCAGTTTGAATTATGCTTGCTTGGCTATGATGATTTGGTCATCCGATGAGTCATGACTTTGGCTATGCAAAAAACTTGATGGCAGAAATTGCAACCGTCTTTTGCAGCCATTACAATAAACCGATAAGTTATGATTTTGGTGTGGTAAAAATCCGTTTGCCCAAACTGCAATCGGGTTTTGCGGCCAATGTAACATCTGAGCCTAAATAGAACCAGCTTTAGAACTTGGAAGCTAAATTAACCGTCGATGTTTCGGTTCAAAACTTTGTTTGTTTTAAGGCTTTCTAAAACGATGTTAAGCAAATGTTCGCGTTTAAGGGCCAAACGATGTGTTCCTAGCCTACAAAGACGGTGCCGTTTGAAGTTTGGCTTGGACCGTTTAAGACCGGAGTCCTATCAAATGACGCGGTTCTTTGTAGATATAGTTTGGATGGTACTTGCTTGGCTGTGATGATTTAGTCAGCCGGTGAGTCATAATTCTGGCGTGGTAAAAAACGGATGTTGTAAAATGCAGCCGCAGTTTTGCAGCCAGTACAAGATTCCGGTGGGTCGTAGTTTTGGCGTGGCAAAAAAAGGTGAACCAACCGTGTTTTGCAGCCAACATAACATCTGAGCCAAAATGAAAAGGAAAAAAACATTATCGAACCAAACGCGCATTGTACCAAACTATGTCGTCTAAGGGTGGAACGATGTCGTTTAGGAATGAGTTATGCCGTTTAATATTTTCAAATGCCAAACAATGTCGTTTTTATGTGTTTTAGGAACATTCAGGAATGACCTGTGATCTTTGGGATCACCATTAAATATGTTGTAATTTATTGTTTATGGTGGTGGTTTGTGGATCCAATTTGGATAGTGTTGGGTAGGACGTGATGATCCGATTATCTGGAAAGTCGTTATTTGGCGTGGCAAAAGACGAGTGGCATAAACTGCTGTGTGTTTTGCAGCCATTGCGATATTTGAGTCGAGACCCGTGACGTTTTATAAATTAAGGTCTTAAACGTTGTCATTCTCTTTGTTGCTGTAACTTTGTAGCCTCAAAAGCAACCGTGTATAGTGTGTTTTCTGAATACAAATAAATATAAATTTTATTTACCAATCAAGTATAATATTATTTTATATTCGACCCTTAAACTTTTATAAATTACGCTTTTGTTTTTTTTCTTTTTCTTTTTCGCAATTCAATTACCTGTTTTTTATAGCCTCCTGCTCTAATTTTGTTTAACTCAGCATGGGTTCCAGTAAATACTTTGAGCTTTTCGAGCCTCAAGCTATAAATGAAGTTCAACCCCCGTCTAGCTTTTTCAGGTTCTCTCAATCCTTGTCGGAGTTCTAGCTCCGCTCGGCTTATTTGTAGCCTTGCATAGTAGATACTACCAACTGAAAAAACAACAGAACTAAGACCACAAAGCAAAATGAATTAAAAACGAGGTAAGCAAGAAAGGTGGCATTGGAATGAATCACGCAACATTCAGGCTCACTTGATAAACAGATTTTAAATTCCAATCTTGACCGAAACCAACCAATAATCAATGTCAACGGGCTTCGGACGAGTCATTTGTTACACATGTATTGGACAGATATAGATAGCTTACCCATAGAGATGGTCTAAATCTCGCAAACAACTGATGAACTAGCATGCGAATGTCATTACTGATTGCTCAAATCCAACCAAGACGACTGCGAGACTATATAAAATCCACAACCACCAAATATCAGAGCAGAGTTATAATCATCTTTGGATCAACCAAATTAGCAGTTGAAGTACGTTCGAATTGCTAACAGGTGTATATGTGACGTCAAATGATCAAAAATGCACGTGGACAGGTTTGTGTGATGGTGTACCTTCTTCGACAACCATAAGAACCACCATGTAAATTTCACATAATTACATGTAATAACAATGATATAGTATACATGATAGGGGATATTAAAAAAAAGCAACAATGATATCAAACAGATCAAAGATTAAAAAGTAATATGATACACATTACAAAAAATAGAGTACAATCATAGTACAAATACAGAGATATATGAAAATACAGAAAAAAAAGGAACAAATGCCTGAAAAAATTGAAAGCTTTTTTCTTGTCACCCTTCTGACTCTTACAACAAAATGGCTCAATTTAATCTCTAGCAACACCCCATTCCAAATATATATAGATATAGATATGCACATATACATTGTGGCATACAAATCATACATGTAAAACCCAAAATATGGGTTTTCAATTGGTCTGTTTTAGCCATTGGTTACCTTATTGGGAAAGAGCATGGGTTGATTGGTTGTACCAGAGCCAGATCTCTTTTTAGCAACCTCTTCAAGGCGTTGCCATATGGCTTCGCGCTTGGTTTTGGTCTCTTCCTTTTTAGATTCATCTTCTTTAAACTTTGATGAACATTCTTCAAAGAATTCTGGGTCGGCATCCGAGAAGATTTTCCTAACATTTAAAGTCAAGCTCCTGACTGCTTGATTCCAGTGTGTTTTTGTGTTTCTTTCCAATGAAGGGAATATGATTGGTAGTATTACTTTGCGGTTTTGTTTGATCAGGTTCTCGATATGATCATTGTTCCACAGGAATAATGATCTTTCTGCCACCTGCATATAGAAGAAACAGTAAGATTCTGTTAAATCAAAGATTTGTGCCCTTGATAATGTCTTTGCTCAGAGATTTATGTTATAATGAGAGTTTTGAAAACTGCAAGATAATGCAATCTCCATCTTTTACCAATATATGCAAATCAGTTTGATTTAAACCATTTAATGTAGCATGCTTATCATATCTTACTCAAGTATGTAATTTGTTGCATTTCATGGTTAACAAAATGGGAAATATGATGCGCTACATGTTTACAAATGCCATGCTATGGTAACAAATGGTATCTACGTTGGCATTAAATGGTTAAAAAGGAAGAAAGTTGCATGCATTGCATTTTCTTGCAATTTGCTCAAGTTCGAGTAAAAAAAAGTAAAGGTGGGGTGAAAAGACGGAAATTTCTACTAAATATAGGGGCCAACTGGTCATACTTTACAGTTATAGTGTGTTCTTTGTAATATGGTACCTAACTTAGATATGAATAACTTACGACGTACCAAGTTTCGTAATTATGTATGAAACGTGAATGTAAAATTTACACAATTGGCAGTATATTTATAACTATCTGATTACAAATTGTGACAAACAAAATGTTATGGAAGTTTCTAAGATTGAAATCATCATATGGGAACATATATATAGACTGTAAAGTTTTTATCGCGGATGCCCAAGTAGTTAACCAAGCCAGAGACTAAACAAAAACTAACTGATGGAAAAGATCCACCTAAAGATTATTTTGGCTTGAGTAGGGTTATGTTGAACATCTTTTTTTTCTAGTAAACATACAAGAAATTCAATCTAGACCTTTTGTGGTATAAGTTTGTATAGCTTTTGTATCATTCTAGCATCTGTACAAAAACTTAATATATAATATCAGTCTAGAAACACAAAGGCTGTATACAGTAAATAATTAGAAAATATATTATCAGTCACAAGGTTGTTGATTCCCCTAAATCGCTCGTCCAGTCTTAGTACTTGAAGGCTTGAAGCCGCCTCAAAATGCTAAGTCCACCAGAGACTTGCTTAGAATGGCTTCAAAACTTAAACTCAAGGAATAGACAGCCCAAGGACACACAAAGTATACTACAAAAAACTCTTCATTGCATATAATGCTTGATGGTTCAAATGACCAGCCTACCTCTAATTATAGTCATTAACCATCTCATTATCGGTCGAGTGGTCAAACATAAATCCATTAAGATAGTGTTGACATAAAAGATGAACCTTTTTTCATCTTCGAAACTAAGATCCATGCAACAGTATGCTAGAAATGGTCCGAAAGCAGTAGCCATGGGAACCACCTCCGGCGTGAAAATCGATATTGATATGGCAATGATGATGAATACTTTTCCTAAAGAACATTCCACCATGTTGGCATGTGTCTAGTTTAAGAGGAAAGAAATTTGTGTGGGGTGGTGTATTATTTTTAAGGATATGAAACAATGTTTTTTTCTGGCAGGATGGGGTCTCTTTATAAATACCCCCACTCCATTAGGTTAAAAAGTATTATTACCATTCCATCTCCTAAAAATTATACATCACTTCACACCATCTATCTCCAGCTCTTAAGCTAGACCCACAAAACATGATGAAATGCTCACTAAGAGAATCATTCGCTATCATTAAATACCATACTCATTCTCATGTGAGGGGTGGTCGTCGGGGCTACGGCTCCGGACCACTTTTAACGCGTTATTACATATTTCCGGAAGACGAGAAACAACCTATCTCTCACATCGACACCAACTCGACATATTTATGCTCGACCATTATGCAATTTACATGTCACTTGAATTTCCAATAAAAGGTTTGGGGTATGGATGTATTAGAATACTATTTAGACATAAAAGTTCCTAAATCATAACTATGAAAATGCTCCTAAAGCCATCAGATTTACGTAAGTAATAAAGTCCAGTGAAACACTCTCCCAAAAGGCCTTCTTCAAGCTTTAAAAGTGGCTACAAAGTCCATTTGGTACCCTTTGTCCGAACTTGTATTATTGGGTAAAATACGGATTGGGTGGCCAGTACCGGATCTCCAATAGTCTTAAGTACCCAAGGCCTCGAGCCGATAACCCATTTTTAATCATCATATTCCGTTACAATCCACTCATGGTGATTGTACGTTTGCAAGCATCATCCACGCAACGATAATCTTGTTAAGCTAGAACACGTAATATGCTCCATGCCCATCAATGTTGATCTTAGTAACACATAATATGCTCTATGCCCTAAACGAAGTTGTCAGCTCCTTCATTTTCCGGTTACCAATATAAGCTTTGGGCTTAGGGTCATCCACCCGTTAAGGTTGAGTTGAGGTCCGTTTCTGACAATACTTTTCCTCCATGGTAACAATTGTGTTCTTGGAGAGACCTTTTTGATGGGTTTCTTACTGCACCTCCTCTTTGAGCCTATGTTCATTGTGGTTTTCTTTGTCTACGCTCTACGTTAGTGTCTAAGCTCTACGTTAGTGCCTAATACTCTCACGTGTAAGTGCTTCAAGCTTTGATACCACTTCTCCGAATCGAATGTGCATCCTTTGCTTGAACCCACTTTAAGATGCTTAGTCAGCCTTGTCCAAAGAGTATTTGCCTATATTAGCCGAGTAATTCAAGATCTAACACTTACGGTTACCAACGAAGATGCAAGGGAAATATGTTTTGACTTTTGAAAGAAGTCTTACTTGCACCTTATGCTTAATGACAGACAAATAACCAATCTACCCCTATTTATAGTTACACAGCCACCTAATAAATAGTTAAATCCATTTAACACCAATCGCTAAGATCACATTTACATTAATTTCCTATAAACTATTCATTTTCCAGAGATATCTGGAGTTCTATTTACAAGCAAGAATTCTATACATGGAGTATGGTACGGAGAATTCCAAGTAGGTTGGAACCTGGGTTAGTTATAGCATTAGGCTCAATCTGTTTTGACCATGTACAATTTTCATTTGCGGTCCTATTTATGTAATGCAAGGAAATACATATATGTTTCCCGACGTCAATTTTGAAAATAAAGATGGAGGCCACAAAAAAGGTATAGGAAAAAAGTGTATAAGCAAATGAAAATTAAACTTTTAAAATCTATTGTACTATCATGAAGGGACTGTTTAGCAATAACATATGCAAAAAATAATAACGAATGAAACAACAGAATTAGTTACCTGAAAATGTGGACTGCTCAAGCAATGAGAGATCTGGCGAAACAGAGGCACCATGCATCGTTGAAACTCTGGAGGCTGAGTTGCTTCCAAAACTTCCTCAAGCTCACTTAAAAACATCACCTCCTTTGAACTATTCGTGATTGGCCAATACTTCAATAACCCTCTAATAACAGTATCAGCAAGTTTACAGTCTTTTTCAACGAATTGAGTGATACAATAAGATAATTGCTGATGGTACATCGGTATGCATTTCGGCTTGTGAAGCGGAATTAATGCCCTAACAAGAAAAAGCTTATGCTCTTCCTTCAATGGCAAAGCAAAACCATTGATAATACTCCCGAGTATTTCTAAAAGCTCAGCAATTCCATTATGTTTTTCAGTTTCAAAAACGAACCGAAAGAATATGTTATTAATTGATTTTCTGATATATGGACGGTGCACCATGAACTTTCCATACATACGATGAAGTACAAATTTCAAGTACTCGCGCTCTCTCGGATCCTCAGAGTCGAACAACTCTAACCATCTTAAAATAAAAGCATGGTCAATATACCTTTTAGCAAGCTTTGCATCGGTTTCTGGTGATGCTACAAACCTTAGAAGAAACTCATACACCAGTTGCAGATGCGGCCATGCCGGATCCATACAAGGCTCCTCTTCTTCCCCATCAAAAGTTTCTATCATTTTGTTATCACGAGGTTGTGGAGTGAGCTTCCTAAATATATTTACCGACACCATCTTAACTATTTCTTGCATAACAGTTTCTGAAAACTTCCCATTTGCAGAAGAAACATAATCGACAAGTTCAACCAAAGTCTGTCTTTTGATCTCCTTTTCTTTCAAACTCTTTGTCGGGTCAGTAAAGTCAAACACGACACCACACAGATTCAACTTTCTGATAAACAAGTTTTGCTTTTCAGAAGTAGGTACATCTTTGAAGCTAGGCAAAGCTTCGTACGCACCCGAAACTGCTGTATTTGCATTCAACTTTGAATTCAAACCTTGATCAAGCTTGCTATTAATCCCAGTATTTGAAACGGGTTGAACACTTTGATTACTAGAAGTAGTATTGGATCGCTTTTGTGCTACATCATTATTATTCCTTGAACTAGTTGACGCACTTGAAGATGAATGTCCTCCATCTTTATCACTTGACTTAGACCTCCGTGACGGAATCCTATTAAGTATCTGTTTAATCATCCCTTGAGAACCCCAAAAACAATCCCTCTTGGCTTAAACAATTCTTATAAATACCTACCTACGAACCCACGTCACAGAACCACATGCTCTCTAAACCAACTCATACCAACATCAGCATAGATAAATCCTAAACATAACCTAGCTTATTCTGCAAGCAAACAAATGAACACAAATCCTAATTATATTAGATTAGCAAAGCTAGCTAGATCCAATAATGCAGAAGTCAAACTCATGATGCAAATCCCAAGAGAAATAAATCATATTCAGGTATTAATATTAACAACTAACATAA
Source organism: Tanacetum coccineum (assembly GCA_026074375.1). Taxonomy (NCBI): domain Eukaryota; kingdom Viridiplantae; phylum Streptophyta; class Magnoliopsida; order Asterales; family Asteraceae; genus Tanacetum; species Tanacetum coccineum. The sequence continues at coordinate 28,512 of BQNB010026778.1, read as the reverse complement.
CAACAAGATCTATTCATATTAACATTAGTTAGTGAAAAAGATATAAATTTAAGGATGATGATGAAGATGCTTACTTGTTGGAAGCAGATAAAGAAGAATAACATGAAAAGAAAAAGTCAAAAAAAGATGATGAGTGACATATTTTTTTGGTGAAAAGGATCCCAGAAAAAGTGAGTTTGAGTTGTTTTGTCTATGTGTCTTTGTTTGACTGTTTGGTTTGTTAAGGAAACAATTTAAATCACAATGATTTTTTTTTTTGTTAATTTGCTGTCAAAGTCACAGCTTCAAAATAAAGCTTAATGTTAGATGATTGCTTATTAATAAAGTTTATAAGCCTTAATTTTTACTACTTGATCATCATTGGGATGATAATTTATACAAGTATTAATACGATCTCGTATAAAATAAATTAGGGGTGTGAAGGAAACCGAAAAACCGAACCTAAACCGAGAAAAACCAAAGAACCGAAACCTAAAAAACCGAAACCGATTGAAAAACCGATGATTCGGTTTTCGGATTTTGAAAAAACCAAAGTTTTTTGTTCGGTTTGGTTTTAGCATTATAAAAAACCAATATAAACCAAACCGGTCTTTATAAACATGGAAACAAAAATAAGTTCTGATCGAAGTTGAATGACGATGAATATGCTTCACTAGATTAACCATATCATGTCAAGTAACTACTATTTGTTTCATATGCTTCTTGAACATGTCATTTAGAACACATAATAAGTTCTCTTTTAAGAGTTTATTTGTGTTTATTATGTTTTCATCGTTGTTATTGTGTTAATTTATTACACATAAACAATCTTTTTTTAAGATTTTATATGGTCATTTGTTTTTTATTATCACTGTTGTGTTGTTTGTTTTGATTGTTTCTTTAAAGCTTTGAAGGTGTTAGTTTATGGTATATTTCAAACTGACTTTGTGAAGCAAAACTCGATAAATCGTATAAAACAGGAAAAACCGAAAAATCATACCGAAAATAAACCAACAACCGAAAAACTAAACCGACACAAAAACAAAACCGAATGGTTTCTAAAAATCAAAAACCGAATTTTTTTTGTTCGGTTTCGGTTTTATACAAAAACCAAAGCAAACCGAACCATGCTCACCCCTAAAATAAATACTGACGCTTTAATGTGATTCGATGAAATAATTACTAACAATCATTGTCAAAATATATCCTTTAACCCCAAGGTATCATAACACCGCCACGTCAGCACCACATCAGCTTTAATATTCTAACATCAACATTCAAAAAAAGCTCTGCAATCATAACACCCATAACACCACTTTTTTGGAACCCACCTTTTTTTCATTTTTTTCAAACAAATTATTTTTTAATATTTTTTCATACATTAAAAAATAATTATTGTATAAATTATAAATCCGGTATTTTATAAAAGTTTAAACAAATTAATATATACATGGATATAGTAAAAACTAACCCATATATATATGGGATGAGATCAAGAGAAAACCTTATCTCGGTGGAAAACCTAGAAAACCCTTCCATCATCGTTGGATTAAGTCTCCTTCCCTTCACTTTTTTCACACCAAACTATAGGGGTTGTTTGTAACTTTCTTTATTCTTTAAGGGTGAGATTGCATTTCATTTAATTTTATATATTTATATAAACTTATATTTTAATTAATTTTAAAAAAATTCAAAAAAATCCAAAAATTAAAAAAAAGACCGAAATTTTTTAAAAAAATTTCCAAATTTTTTTTCCGAAAGTTTAAAATTTGAAAATTTGAAAAAAAAATTTGAAAATTAGAAAAAAAATTATTTGGAAAATTTGAAAATCTTTTTTTTTGAAAAATCGATATTTTTGAAAATTCGAAAAAAAGTTGGAAAATTTGAAAAAAAGTTCAGAAATTTGGAAAAAAATACGTAAATTTGAAAAAAAGTTCAAAATTTAAAAAAAATCGATATTTTTTTAAAACTTGAAAAAAAGTTCAAAAATATGAAAAAAAATCAAAAATTGGAAAAAAAGTTCGAAATTATGAAAAAAGTCGATATTTTTCAAATCGAAAATTTGAAAAAAAGTTCGAAAAATAGAAAAAAAATAATTTAGAAAATTTGAAAAATTGATATTTTTGAAAATTCGAAAAAAAGTTGGAAAGTTTGAAAAAAATATTGGAAATTTGGAAAAAAATACGAAAATTTTAAAAAAAGTTCAAAATTTTGAAAGAATAATACGAAAATTTGTAAAAAGTTCAAAAATATAAAAAAATCGAAAATTCGAAAACTTGAAAAAAAAATCGGTATTTTTCAAATCGAAATTTTGAAAAAAAAGTTCAAAAATTTGAAAAAAAATTCTAAATTTTGAAAAAACAAATCGATATTTTTTTGAAATTTTGAAAAAAGTTGAAAAACATGAAAAAAGTTCGAAAATATGAAAAAAAATCATGGTGATTTAGCTAAATATAACATATGAACACATAAAATCTTAGTTATGAAATGATTAAGCCTTATATATAACCTTGCTTGGATGAGTAGAGAAGAGAATAACAATCACACCCTTGTGATTAACAACCTTGGCTTGAAAATATAAGGTGAAAACCCTAATTTTCCCAAGTAAACCCTTTCTTCCTTTTCTTGATTCCTTCCTTGCAAATGGTTAACCAACTCTTGAAACCTTCTTAGATATGATGTGTGTATGCTTGTATAATGATAGAAAATCAAGCAATGGATTGCCCAAAATAACAATTTTGAGCCGTGGGTTTTGAACAAGGAAATGGGAGAGAAATTTGTTGTTTACACTTTTGATATGAACTCTATGTGTTAGTTGCTAGCTTTTATAGTGAAAATATCTAAGTAACTTAACCATGGTTACTTGCTAACTCATGTGTAAGAGCCCATAGGGAGGGGGAGTGGGTTCTTACAAGGTGTAAGTGTTTGGTTCCCTAAAATGGGAATCATCCCATGAATTCAAGGAAGATACTTTGGACTAGATATTTTTCTTGGTCCTATCCTTATAAATCCGGCCACATAGGCTCCCATGTGATGTTATATTGATTATTTTGGGTATTGGGTATAATCGTGGGTATTCGTTTAAGCGTAGTTAGGTTTTGGTGCTTCCGGGAATGCCGAAACGCGTTTTATCGCGAAACGTAAGCATTTTACGTAGCCAATAAAAATAAGATGAACAAAGTTATTAATTATCCTCATAATAATCATATAACACTTGCTTGATGTAAACATTTAATTGTTTAATGCCCGTTTACATTGAATGATCATTTTTAGTTTACGCGATTTAGCTTAACGATTACGATTTAAAAGCAAACGCGTAAAACCCTAAAAATAAATTATGAATTACATAATGTCATACAATGACCTAAAACACGAGGTGTTATAAAAAGCATGCAAACATTTTAGTCTTAACTATAAATATCCCTCTCCAAGGATGGAGAAGGTGTTGGTTCATTTGTAAACATTCTCTTACAAGTTAATTCAACCATTCTCTTTCATTTTCTCTCTCTTGTTTCTCTCTCTAAACTTCTTCTAATTTCCTTCTCTTTTCTTCTTGAATTCGTGTAACTAGTAATGAAGTGAAGTGATTACGGGTAACCGACATTTGGTATCAGAGCATAGGGGGAATCCGTGTTGTTTATCTACTGATTATTGTGGTTAAATAAGCTCAAATTCGTGGGTTGGTTTGTTTATTTTTTTTGGTTCGAAAAAATATACCAAGAAAATCAAGATTTGATCTTTGTTTGTGGTTAAAAGTGTTAAAGATTTGTACTTTCGGGCTTAGAACTATCCCTTGCATCATTACTAGGTGGTTTTAACATCATTTCGTAGCTTTCAAGAATGTTTGATGATTTTTTCTTGGCTGCGTTTTGACTCACTGAAGGGGTGTTCTTCATTGCGTTTTGCTTGCGGGTTGCGTTTTGGTCATTGCGTTTTGCTTATTGAAGATTGCGTTTTGGTCATTGCGTTTTGCTTATTGAAGATTGCGTTTTGGTCATTGCGTTTTGCTTATTGAAGACTGCGTTTTGGTCACTGCGTTTTGGTCATTGCGTTTTGCTTATTGAAGACTGCGTTTTGGTCATTGCGTTTTGCTTATTGAAGACTGCGTTTTGCCACTGCGTTTTGCCTCATTGAAGACCATTTATATAGCAAATCTAAACGTTATGCTGCCCAAATCTCAACAAATCATTGCGTTTTGTCTCAAGAAGACTGCGTTTTGTCCATTGAAAACCCTTGTTTTGAAAACCTAATTTCCCAAAAAAAATTTCGACCTTACCGCGAAGGTCGATCCGCGCATCAGGTGGGCATGTGACCGACTTTGGGCATATGACCGAATTTGGGAATATTATAATCAAAACAAGAACAACAAACAAACACCACAATCAAGAATCGAGACTCATAAGACACAATCAACCATAACAATACACCACACAAACAACAACACTTAATCCCAAAACGATCCTGAAAAGATTCACTTAAATGACAAAATGGCTAGAGATTCGGATTACGATGACATGTGATCACGGAGTTGATTTGGTATCCCTTATTTGCGATTAAAGTTGAATTTCACAGAGGCGTCTACTTATTTCATCATCGAGACTTTCTTCTATTTTCTATCGATTGATGACTTGCTTGAACGTATACAGTTATGATTAAGACTTGGATTATCTAGTTTCCAGAAGTCAAGGGGTGGTTGGATGAAGACCTGGATAACTATCACTTAAAGGAGTTACGTTGTAGTACTCAGTGTCACACGCAGATGTCGATGTGGATAATTTCAAGAGGTGTTGCACTTCTTATACTTTGATGTTGGGTATAAGGTACTTAGAGATTTTCTTTTACACCGTTCTTCAATCAACAACAGTGCAAGATTAAGTAATAAATTTGGGGGATTTTACTCCAGTTTCAAGTTTGATATATCGGGTTTACTTCACCATGTGATCACGACAATATCCTACAGAATACGAGGTTGGTAAGTTAGCCAAAGAGTTTAAAGGTTGAGATGTAATCAACACTTCTCATGGGTATTTTTGTGCTATTCCAAGACAAAGATACTTCACAGTCTAAGCAAAATCTTCAAAGTTCTTTGATGACATTCATTCACAAGACCTTGATTATACCAAGTGTTCTTGATTCTTGCTTCATCTCCTCTACGGTCTCTGAAGTCAAGAGGGTAATGATTCTTTTGTATATCAAGATTTGTGCTTATGACAAGAACTTCTCGAGTATATGAACGTACACGACAATGATGCTTCCGAGAGTTCACAACCATCATGGGGGAAAATGTGTACATCCGGGACTTAATTGACTTTGATGTTACCATGTCAACTTCCAGGGGGAAGTAGTGTACTACTTTACTAAGAATGGTTTGTGAAGTATTCTACAAACATGAGAAGAACAGATGCTGATTTCTCGCATGCACCCCTGAACGAATATTCACCAATCCCTGATGACAAGAGGCAGTGGTCGTTGGTGTGGTTTGACTTCTACAAAATTCCACTGTGCACGTCAATGACAAGTAGAAGATTGTTCAAGCTACTTCAAAGTTCCAGAATCTGCTTAAGATAGGGATGTTGGTTTGGGGGGAAGCTGATTCAGAAACTTCGCCAAAAAGGAGTCTATGAAGAAAGCTTTTCAAGACATGCTGCATGAATTGGGGGGAAGTTAATCCAACTCATGCATACTACAATGGTTCCAGAACAAGTAAAGACAATGAAGATCCAAGCTGGAATACAAGTTTCAAGACCAAGAGAACTCACAAGACAACTTCAGCTTTGGAAGACTTTATTTAATTGTATTTGTACTTGTTAGGAACATTGTAAGTAATTCCGTATATGTCCACATATTGGGGGAAGATTGTTAGCCTTAAAATATGGTGACAAACACGGAATTACATTAGTTTATTTATAGCGTGTCACATAGGGACTAATAATGACTAGTTACGATAGTTATGTGGCACTAGGACTATAAATACCCCCTCCATACTTCCATGGAGGGGTGAAGTTCACTTTTGTAAAAGTGTAAGTGTGTGTGTTCTCTCTCTAACACACACATCTTCCCATATCTCATCTTTTCTCTCTAATTCAATGGCTACTTTTCTTTTCCATTTTACCAAGCCTCCAGATGCGTTGTTAAAAGGGTGAATCTAATGTTATCAGTATCTTTTTCGTTATTAATCCATTTTTCGAGTTTCTTACCTTTTTGGAATCGTCATGAGATGTAGTATGTTTATAAAATATAAAATCCATGTTTAAAAATTCGTGCTAAAACAGCCCCTAAATATGTTTTTGAGTTTATTTGTATAACTTTGTTTTTATATACTTTTTATTTAGTAAACTACCACAAGTCTTCCAATATTCTTAATATACTATGTCTTACATATAATAGTGTCCATTTGTCCATCCTATGCCCACATGAGTCCATGATATCAAGATTAACAAGTCATTAACATCACATGAAATCAATAACTTTCCTTAAGTAACTTTACTTACTAGTTTATACATATACATTTTTACACTTAACCAACATGTTACAATACTTATAATCCCATTATATCATGATATTACCAATCACATAACATATGAAAAAGTGTACAAAATGATGATCACAAGTAAAAACTCTTTTTACATGTTTAAAAGTCCTAATTGGTGATTTTTGCTATAAAGAACATATACACACATAAAATGATAAATGTAAAGACATAAAGGGTTTTAGGTAACCTTAGTGAGATGTGTGATGATGATCAACAAAAGCTAAATCCTTATTTAGCAACCAAACCCTAACTTGCAAGACTTGAAAACCCTAATTCCAAGTGAAACCCTAACTTTGCAATACTTGCTTCAATACTTGTAAACCTTTAACCAACCCTTGCAAACAACTTAAGACATCTTAGATATGATGTAGGTATGTGTGTATGGCCTTGGAAAATCAAGCTATGGATTTGCTAAAAGGGGTGTTTGATGTCGTGGCTATGTAGAGAGAAAGGGAGGGTAGAAGTTGATTTTTGGTAAAGAAATGCAATGTATGTTTTTATCTTCAAGTGTAAGACTTATAAGCTAGTTACTTGTATTATAACAAAGACCAAAAGTCTAAGCAATGAGAGGGGGGGTCACATTTGGTGAGAAAAATGGGGATGACTAGTGATGTAAATCACTAGTCATGAAAGATGTCTTGTTAACCCATTCTTGCACAAGACTTATGGTAAGGCTTATGAGTCCTTATGTTCCCTATTATGGAGGTGATCCCATGAAATCAAGGAAGCAACTTGGCTAGCTAAATTATCTAAGTGAAAAAAAAGTATACTTGCACATTTAAATGAAAGTGTAAGTAAATATGTAAGTGTAGTCTTGCTATATAAAATGTATACTTGTAAATTGAATAAGTCTTGCTTATTTCTTGTATATGGGGCGTCCTATTTAACAACCATGGGTAAAGTTTATAAACTTTTTGATCATTGGAAATAATAATAGGCATTTGTTGAAGCGTAAATTTATTTATGGTGGTTCCGGGTATGCCTAAACGTACTTTTATCGCGAAACGTACACACTTTACGTAACCAATAAAAATAATTGAACAAAGTTAATAATTATCATCAAAATAATTACTTAACACTTGCTTGATGTAAACATTTAATTATTTGATGCCCGTTTACATTGATTGATGAAATATCTGTACCAGGTCTCCCAACGTCTCATAGGTACCCTCTATAGCTCCCTCCTCCTGAACAGGCTCAAGGATATCATCTAACATCGCATGATGCGTAACCCTCTCAACTCTAACCTGAACCGGGCCTCTCGTACTCGTCTTGACCTCCTCTTGAGCAACAGCCTCACCCACAATCCTAGCATCTATCCCCTCAGCTCTAAGAGCATCCGCATATGCAATACACTCATTGATCTCTGCCTGAATCTCGGGGTCGATATCAGGCTCTGAGTAAGGCTCATCACTACCCCTAACAACAACATCATCCCTTAAACTAGTCTCTCTAGGTACAGATGACTCATAACTCTCATGCAAACAATCCTCTAAATCTGTTGCAGAATCATAGGTATCTTAGTACATATGTGGTAGGGGACCTACTCCTCTTGCGAGAAGGACCCGCAAAAGAAGAATGAGATGGTCTCTCAGTAATAACAGTAGGTGAATGAGGAATACTCGGTACTGATGAACATAACTGATGACTAGATCTCATACCCGATGGTAGTGCTGGTGATGAATGATCCGAAGATGAATGACCAGATGAAGAATCAGATAGGTCATCTAAAGAAGAGTCCGATGAAGTCTCTGACGAATCATCAAAGGTAAAGAGATCTAATGAAGAGTAGCCAACTAAATGTCTCACGGCAAGAGGATGGGTAGGTAGCGGCCCAACCCTCTTCCTCGTAGTCATCATGTGTACCGGTCCATTAGGATGGTAGCGGTACGATCGACCACAAGGAATAGGCTGTCCGGGTGCAAGAATCATGACTCGGCGATGAAGTGCACCAGATGCTGCAGGTAAACTCTGGATAAAAGGGTAATCTCAGAAAATGGTGTACCATGGGTGGGTAATGGTAGTGTATCAGGTGTGCCACTGTTTGAAGAATCATCAGTCTATGATAGGAATGGTGAAGTAGCTGGTAGTGGTGGTATACGATCTGATGACGGATCCTCGGATGGATCAAACTCCGTATCAGATGCGGGTGAGTAATCAGGTGATACGGGTGTGTAATCAGGTGATGCGGGTGTGTAATCTAGAGATGATGGTATGATAGGTGAAATAGTAGGTATCTCGGTGGGTGTCAATGTGGTATCAACATGAGTAGTAGGTGGGGGTCATAGTAGGTGTGGTATCAGTAATAGTGGTAGGGATAGTGCCAAACAAGATAACTCATCCAGCTGATGTCTCCATACTCTCCTCTAACGAATCTGATGAAAATGAGATAACGGAGATGGCCATGACCTGCACAAGCAAAAGTTTATATAAATTTCCTTTATATCAACCGTGCATGATGCAGGAAAAATGAATGAATGAATAACCATCGAATGCAGTGTCACGAAATGAAATTCAATGTAATTATAGTAATATCAGTTATACTTAGTATTTACTTATATATTACATATACATATTACGTATACGTAAGATTACGTAAAGTGCATATAATCACGTAGGATCACATACTGGTTATAGACCAGACCTAGTTATACTACCTGGTTCTCTATAACCTTGGCTCTGGATACCAAACTGTCACACCCCCAAATAGGGTCCGTCAGAATAAGCGTCCGGGGGCGTGAATTTCATGAATATCTCAAGTACAAAGCATAAAGAACGACCTCTAAAGGTACGTTTTGAAAATAAACACCGTTGCATTAAATTAAAAGGGTAATAAGTTTTACATCGATCAAACCAATTGATTTAAGAGTTAAAAATGCGGAAGCTTAAATGAGTTTCAACAACGGTATTTAAAGACATAGATAAATCATAGATAAGTTCTTGAAATCATGTTCGGGCAAATAGACTTCACATAAATCAAGCAACGACATCCAAGCTAAGCACCTGAGAAAACATGCTTAAAACGTCAACATAAAGTTGGTGAATTCATAATTTTAGTTCAAATATTATCAGTGTGGACCACAAGATTTCAAAACGTATGTGGAAGTTATAGGAGATACAACTTCACATAAAGAGATATTTACGTTGCACTAAGCTCATGACACCGAGGCTAATAGTGGAAAGTAGCATGTACACTGCCATATATTGCTTGCCCTTACAGGTGTCCGACCAAAGACCACCTAACTAGTTTCAACATGAAATACATCCGTTGGCCTGCACGGTTCATCAAGTACCTGACCAGTAAGAATCACCAAACCCGGATGGGGATTATTAGTCCCAATAGATCTATTTATTCACTCGCGCTTACTTAACCAGCCAGTCGGTTAAAGGTAACTAACGGTTCATGATAATTCAGGCAATAGTGGTCTAAACGCTACTTAGGAAACACGTAAACAAGGAAATTCTCACGTATAGTACTTGTGTCCAGTTTTAAAAACAAGCAATGTTTCTCACCCCAAGTTATAAAACATTTATTCAAAACGAGTAAAAAGTGGGGCTATGAACTCACCTTAAGCAAGAAGTGGATCAAAAGAAATCAATCAAGTGAAGACGAATCACACGGTCCTAGCGACGACTTAACATATAATTGTCGTTTAAACAAACTGAAACGGCTAAAATATTAATCGAAAATTTACGGGGTGTCACAGTATTCATCAATGATATCTTTATCTACTCAAGCAGAAATAAGGAGTATGAGGAACACCTTAGGTTTATCTTGAAATTGCTTAAGAATAAGGAATTATACGCCAGATTCTCTAAGTTTGAATTCTGGCTTTTGAAAGTGTAATTTCTCGTCCACATTGTTGATAGTCAAGGCATTCACGGAGATTCCGCCAAGATTGAGTCAATCAAGGATTAGGTAACGCCTACGAATCCAACAAGGATACACTGTCTCTTAGGTCTTGCTGATGACTACCAACGATTTATCAAAGGTTTCTCTAGGATAGAGAAGCCTCTAAACCAAACTAACTCAAAGAAATGTAAAATACGAATGGAAAGAGAAAGAAGAGGAAGCCTTTCAACTGTTAATGTAGAAACTTTGTAGTGCATCGATTTTAGCATTACCCGACGGAACAAAAAACTTTTTGGTTTTTTATAACGCCTCGCATAATGGATTAGGTACTATAATGGTGCAGAAGGAGAAGATGATAGCTTATGACTCTCGAAAACTGAAAGTTCATGAGAAGAACTACCCGACACACGACCTAGAATCAGGAGAAATGGTGTTTAGTTTCAAGATTTGGGAACACTACCTGTATGGCATAAAGCATACCATGTTTACAAACCATAAGAGCTTACCGTACATTCTAGATCAAAGGGAATTGAACATGAGACCACGTAGATTGTTAAAAATTGCTCAGTGATTACGATTTTAAGATTCGATATCGCCTTGTAAAAGCAAACATTGCAGCAGATGCTCTAAGCAGGAAGGAACGAGCTAAGCCTCTCAGGGTGGAAGCATAGTAATGACCATTAATTTAAGCCTACCGCCATAAATTCATGAGGCACAAGTAGAAGTTCTCAAGAAAGAGAACGTTAAGGATGAGAACCTTCATGGTATGGACAAGGATTTTAAGACTCGTCTTGATAGAACTCTCTGCATTAGGAGTAAGAATTGGTTATCACACTATAGAGACTTAAGAAAATTGATCATGCATGGGTCACACTAAATCTAACTATTTCATCCACCCTACATCGGATAAGATATATCATAATCTTAAGTAGATGTACCGATGACCCGACATGGAAGCAGGCATTGCCACCTGTATCAGCAAGTACTTGACGTGTTTAAGGATGAGGAACGATTATCAGAAGCCATCTAAGCACATACCACAACCATAAATACCCCATTGGAAATGGGAAAAATATAGCCATGGATTTTACCACAAGCCTGCCAAAGACAACAAATTGTTACTATATGATTTAGGAAATCATGACCATCAAAAGAATTATGCTGACGTGAGACGTAAACCCTTAGAATTTCAAGTTGGAGGTGTCTCCGTAGAAAGGAGTGATACGTTTTGGCAAACGGGGAAAGCTGAACCCTATATATATTAGATCTTTAAGATTCTAGCTTAAGTAGGAACCTTTGCTTATAAACTCGAATTTTTGCAACAAACAAGCAGGGTTCATAGCACAATACCTGTGTTAAACCTGAAGGAGTATTCGTTTAACGAAACACCCGTCCTTCCTTTGGATGAAATTCAAATCGACGACAAGCTTCACTTCATCGAGAAACCCGTCGAAATCATGGACCGTGAGGCCAAACGCATAAGGCAAAGTCATATTCCTATTGTCAAGGTTTGTTAGAACCCGAGAAGAGGTCCCGAGTTCACCTAGGAAGGTGAAGACCAGTTTCTAAAGAATACCCGCATATGTTTTAAAATATGTAACTGTACTGAATGTTACGTCTTAAGCTTTGAGGACAAAGCTCTTTTAACGGGGAAAGGATGTCATACCCCGTAAATTTCAGATCAATATTTCAAACTATTTCGATCATTATTTTGACTTTTATCCGTTACGTTTGGATTTAACTTAAAACCAGGAAGTTATCCAGTGTAAAACTGAAAAACGTCATCGAACGCGTTCCGAATTCGGACTTGGATTGGTCTACGTATTATATGCATTATTTTATCATTTTAAAGTGTTACGTAGTTTACGTACACTTCCGCTTTCGATTTTTACGTTTTCGCGTACGTTGTACGGTTTTAACATTTTATGTCAAATGGAGACTCAGAAACCTACCACCTTTGCATGTAAACCCTAGCTATCGTACATCTCGTGTATTTAAGTCAAGAATTTCGTTAATCCCTCCCCCTATACTCCCAAATTCACGAAACACATCCACACTCTTAATTAAATCAAAGGGAATCAAACCACTTTATGGTACAATAAACATGCATACAAGTTAAGAAAGTGACATATTTGTCTTCTTACTCCATGCTCCCAACATCTTCTTACAAAATGCACAAGGCTTGGACCACATGAGGGTGAACCAATAATAAGCTAACCTTGGAGCTAAAGAAAAGTCTTTTGTCTCCCTTTCTTTTGCTAGAGTTGGACGAACCACATGGAACCATGGGTTTCATGGTTCAAGTTTTTGTTAAGCCACAAGTCAAGCCCTAAGACACAATTGGTTAAACCTTAAACCTTAGACCTTCCCTATATAAACCCCATGATATAAATTTAGGTCATTTCATACACACATAGCCTCAACAAAATTCTCTTCCTCTCTTTTATTCTTTGGTGGTCACGACTCACACACACACACATACATACTTTCCATACCTTTGATTTTTATCAAGATCCAACCATTCCAAATCCATTTCTAAGCTATTCTAAGAAGGTTCCAAGTGGTTAATCAAGGTTTTCAAGGGTTTCTTTCAAGATCTTATATTAGGATTTTGATTTATTAAGTGGGTTTTCAAGATTTGTTGTTGGGTTTTAAAGATCTAAGGTTTTATTAGTTAGATCTTATGTTTTCTTGATTCTTCACATCTTGTAAGTTTATCTTAATCTTTTCTTTTGATTTCTCTTATGATCTGGAGTTCTAGTTCAAGATTTATGACTCCTAGTGTTTGTGTTAGGTTTTTCAAAAGAAAATAAAGTGGCTTTATAAAAGAAATGAAGTTATTAGTGTTTTTATATATACATATTGTTATTGTGATAAGATTGAGAGAATATGTGTGTTGCAACAAAGATGATAATGAGATTAGGATAGATTAAGAGTGGTTTTTGTTGGTTGGTTTAGCCGTGAATGGGTTTAGGTTTGATTAGGCACTATCGTGATGATGTGGTGAAGTTTTTGGTGCGTTTTATGAAAAGGAGCTTGCTGGTCTGAATTTGTTTTGTGGTTTTCGGTCACTTAAAAATATTTTCATTAGTTGAGAAGGTAGTTTTTGGATAGCTTGTTTCGAATAGATTGATTTTCATATCTCGAACACTAAAATCGGACTTAAAACGACCGAGTTACGCTCAAATGAAACTTGAAACATTTTTCGGCAAAACGATTTTAATACGATCAGATCAGAAACTTAAATGGCCATTTTGGGGCCTTTCGTTTCCGTTTCGGCTAAAGTGTAAAGCACAAACGTTGTCCGAAATGGCGTTTCCCTTCCAAAGTCGTGATATTTGGGTTAAAAATGCTTTATGAGTGAGTTACACCTTGGTTTTCGTCAAGTTATTTTTGGACATATAATTTTATACATGAAAACGTTTTTCAAGCGGGTTAGGTCCGTTTAGGTTCCGAAAACCTAAGAAAATAATAACGTAGCTGATTCTTAAAATAATAGCCTTATATAATATATATATATATATATATATATATATATATATATATATATATATTATATAGTTGATCAAATAAGATGTTTTCATAAAATAAGAGGATTAGAAGTAATATAATCGCATATCCGAGATAGCACCGAGCTTATATTAGATTCATGCAGATCAATCCTTAAGCCATTATAGAGCGATTCATAATGCGTTTTTCTAGTTTTTAATTAGATGCATTATACGTATATTGAGATGCGCATTTTATTTTTTGTATTCTTGTTTTTTGTTTGCTTGCTGTGCCAAAATCATGAAACTCAATTTGCACCATTACATATCAAATTAAACTTTCAGAAACTCTAAATGTGTATCTATTGTGATTGAAATTATCTAATGCATGTCGCATGTGTAACTGTGTGTTTTAGTCGCATTATCACCACTTACTTATTTTTAATTTACTTCTCACTGGATCCCTACTATATATATAAATATAAAACTAATATCAAAATATCAATTAAGAAGAGAGAGTAAATATTCCAAGAGGCTTTTTTAACATGAAATTACTACTTTATCTAAAGGCAATTACCAAAAAACTTTCCCGGGTGTCCCGTACGAGTGTTTGTCGAATTAAAATGTTGATTAAGTTCGTGATCGCGTGATTGAATATTTTAATGATTTTTGATTAAGATTCCTATTTCTACAAATATACAAGCAAAAACAAGTAAAGCACGCTAAAAACAAAAGCTATTAACGAGTTAAACTATAAGACTAAGGGGAGATCAAAAAAATCCCGTTCCCGTTCTTTAAAAACGTAAAATCTACAAGTTTAACCCTAAAAATGCAAATTTAATTTTTAACAGTCCTAAATGATAAAAGAAAACTTTAGAAAAAAGAATTATATTTTTTTGACTTTTATTTTTTTATTATGAATTAAAAACAGTTTTAATCTAAATTAAATATTAAAAATACTAAACTAATTATAAAAAATCTGAAAAAATTATAAAAAGTACTTCTAACAATTCTAAACCTAGGAAAAATAAAACGGGGTCAACAGCTTATTGAAATAAGCTGTTAATAAGCTAAAATGGGCTAAAAGCTAAAAGGGCTAAAAAAGGGTAAAGTATTTAATGGTGTGAAGTTATAATCGAAAAAGACCCAAGGGCAGATGGTGAGTGCGTGGTGTGTTAAGGCTTGGTCGAGTTGGGTAGAGGTCACGGGTTCGAGTCTAGCTCACCCTTGACTTCCCTAATTCCCAAGTTTTTATTTTTGCAAAACTTTTTAACACAACTTATTAATAAGCTCAAAACTAACAACTTTTGTAAAAACAAATTTTTTTAATAAGCAGAATAAGCTGGAATAAGGTGAAATAAGTGACAGCTTTGGTTATTTTAAGCTAAGTGACCAAAAGATTAACAGTTTGATTTTTTTTTAGACTTAATAAGCTAGTAAAAAGCAAATGAGCTTATGACAGCTTAACACCTACACCTAAATAGCACTAACGATCAAGAAATAAGCAAATAGATAAGCTGGAAAAGCTTTAAAAAACATTAAGACAGTTAAACTTAAAAAGAAACTAAAAGGCTTAGGCCTTAAACTACTTTTGCCAATAAGCTTTAATAAGCTCAAACCTAAGCCAATTAAGCTACAAGGGTCTAAAACTTAACTAATAAGCAAATCTAAACAGAATTTAAGCAATCCTAACAGCTGAAAAGCTCAAATAAGCTAATAAGCAATTTGGCCAAAAAGAGTACTTAAGCAGCCTAAGGGGGGACTTTTAAGCTAATTTTTAAAGGCCTTAAGCTATCCTCTAAGGTCTAAAAGCTAAAAGCAGATAAAACTACTACAATAAGCTATAAGAAAAAACAAACATTAAGCATTTTGAATAACTAATAAGCTAGAAAAAGCTAAAAGAAAATGGCAGTTTAACTTAGTGTATGCTGAGTTCTAGATTTTGTAAAGACTAAAAGAGATTTTGCAGGCCTACATTTAAGCTAGTAAAAGTTGTATTAAAACAACAAAAAGCTTAAACAGCTTAAGCTAACACTACAAAGAACTTGTGTTATCAATTTCTAATCTAAAAACTAACATTATCTAATCTAAATTGAGATTAAAAATGATTTTAACCTTGTAAAAATTTTTGCAAATAACACTTTGCCAGTTTTAAGCTTAAAAACACAAAAACATGCTTTACCTAAATTTTAAAGTTATTCTACTGCATTCAAAATATGAACAAGCATGAAAATAACACTTATATAAAGCAGTATGAACCATCTAATCAGATAAGCTGATATAATAGAAACAAAATGGCACGATTTTCAAAAAACGCAACATACAAAAAAACTTTGAAAATGAGTTTTAGACTTTTAAAATCTGTTGGGGGAAAACTGCTTAAAACAGCTTAAAAGAGCTTATCAAATTCAATTTTAAAAACCAAGTAGTCTCAAACAGTAAGTAAAACATGGTTTCCTATGCCTTGACCCAAACCACCCTTTAGTTTTCTCAATCCCCATTTTTAAGCTATTTTGAACTGATTTAAGTTTAGATTATAAAACAGATGATAACATGCTATATTAATGGCTTTTTAGGCAAAACTACAACAACTTATAAGCACTTATACAAAAAGCAATAAGATTATGCAGTTTTTAACCTAAAAATTGACAGTTTAATTGAAAACACAAGGTAAATGACATGTAAGCAAATAAACAATCATAAATAAGCAATAAACAACAATAATAAACACAAATAAGCAGTGATAAGCAGTACAGAAATAGTAAATAAGCAGTTTTAAGCTAAAATGTAAAAAAGAAAGAGTACCTTGCCCTTTGCTCTAAACAAAGGCAAATAAGCTTACAATAAGCTGATCTACAGCTCTAGCTTGTCAAAGACAATGTGTGTGAAACCCATATGCCCATCCAGGTTTGCTTATCATATAACTTTTAACTTTTTGAGGATATTGGTAAAGGCTTAAACTTTATAAGTTATTGAAAAACTTATAGTGCTTAGTTAACAGCTTAAATATGAGATAAAAAGAGCTTTTGTGAGCTTTTAAAACGTTTTTAAAACATAAAATGTATTAACTTAAAAACAAGATTTTAACATAAAAACTTAAATTTCATTAACTTAAGAAAAACAGTACAATGCTTTAAGAAAAAGTACAATAAGCTTAAAAGACTTATATAACTGAAAACATAAAAAAAAAATAGATGACCTCAAGGTCCTACACGTAATCCATATTTATAGAAAAACATTGTTTTGGGTTCTCTTGTTTGTTTGCTACTTCTGTAAGAGGATTTGACGAGGTTGTGTTCTTGTGTGAAGTGACTTCAAGTTTTCATACTTAGCCATCCAAAAATGCGTGTTCACCAGTTGAGAAATCAAACGCCTTTATTTTTTGTCTCTGTCCTATCAACAAGGAGGCTTATAGGGGATTGCCAAGGTGGGGAATTGGACTTTCTTGTGAGTAGGGGTGAGGTTTGAGAGTTGATGGGTTTGTATTTTTATGGTGCATGAGGTCGAGTGTGAGAACGATGGATGATTTTCGTAGCTTGGCGGGAATTTTGTTTTGAGATTAGGGTAACAGTTGTTTGTTATGAAATTGATAAGTTTCATATGTTGCATTGTTAGTCCTTTTGGACTACAATGTTTTTCCTTGAGGACTAACGATGTAAGTGTTAGGGACTTGTGGAGTAAATGGTTAAGGTTTGTGGTTTAGGCTTTTGTTTGGGCCAGTTTAAGGTTTTAATGGACTTAGGGTTTTAAGGCTTTTTAAAACTTATAAGTTTTATAAATCAAGGCTTAATGGGCTGACCCGGCCCATTAAATGGGTACGGGTTAGCCCATTTAAGATTTCTTCAGATTCGGCTTCATCTTTGACTTTGACTTTGACTTTTTGCCTTTGACTTTGACTTTTTCACGCTCTTTCCAATCTCGTGCTCGGTTTTGTCCTTTTTAGCGCTTTCTTTTTGTTTTCCCCTTATGTTAATATCCGATACCTGCACAGTAAATAACATAAAACAAGCATATATTTGGCATTTTATGTCCGTTTTTGGTCATTTGGGGTCGTATATGAGGTAAAAAAGTATGTGTATTTTAAGCATACATTAGTTATTCAAAATGCTTAAGTACTTATACGGTCCTATAATTTTTAGGTTGCATTCGGCGTTTTCTGACGATTTTATGTGATATAATCTGATATACATTACTCAAGGTGAGTTGAGGTCATAGCCCCATATTTTACATTTTAATGATATTTACAGTTTTTGGGTGTGAGAAAATATGCATGTTTTATATTGGACGCAAGTGGACATTGCACATTTACGATTAAAGTGTTTGCCTAAGTAACGATAACCCTATGTTGTCCCACCCCCCCCCTTATTGAACTGTCATTTACTGTGTTGAGCGCTGAATATTATAAATGATCTTTTTGGGATTGACATCCCGTTTGGTGAGTTCGATGACTCACTGTTGCTGGTTTGTCAGACAACGAACGTATACCATGTCGGACATAGGATGTTGCGGGTTAGAACATCATCACGGGAAATGTTGGTAATTTATATTGCATTTCATACATGTCGAGATTCAGTGTCATGAGTTTAGGAAATGACATTACATATTATGATGTTGGCATGTGTTTGCATTATCATGGGATAATCTGTGGTTCCTACACATTATACATTTTATAATACTTATGAATTCCACTCAACTATATGTTGACGTTTTAAGCAATTTTTTTCTGGGGATCATTAGGCACAGGTGAAAGGGATACATTGGTGGTTTTGATTATGGATGTCATGCATTAAAGATTTTGTCGATTACATTTTGTATATCTGTTATGGGCTTAGAATCTTTGTATTTTGAACAATGTGAACACAGGAAGCTTAGGGCTTTTGTAAACAAACTTTGTTAAATATCTAATTGTATCAGTTTTATAACGGCTTTTATATGGTCATTCTTATATATTATCTTGTGTTATTGATCTATGAGTACACCCAACCATATTCAGCTTGGGGGACCAATTTGGGGTGTTACATATTAGTATCAAGAGCCAAAGGTTATAAAGAAACCAGTTAGTTTTAAGTCAAATGTTTTTGAGGGATATAACCGTTTTCAAACATTTCATTCATCCAAAGGGGTTTTCGCGGGACATACATACATACACACACTAGTTGTTGCATTAGTTGATTAGACTAGATGCATTCATGATTGATATACATGTTATGGTATAAATGTATATTACTATAAGAGTCTTATATTAAATACTAATATAAGCTATTTTGGATTTTCAGATACAGTCAATCCGGATTCTGAGGATTCCACGGTTACATACACGGAGGTATCCAGCCCATTTGTGGATTTGTCAGATATCGGATAACCGGGAGTCGATGGACCGCCCGTGATGCCAGAGGACCCATATGCCTACGTGGTGGCCGCTTTTCAGGCACCACCATCTCCTGACTATGTGCCTGGCTCGGAGGAGCCAGAGCAGGCACCACCTTCACCTGTCTATGTACCATATATACCTGAGCCGGCATACCCGGAGTTTCATGCCACTGGAGGATGAGGTACTCCCAGCTAAGGAGCAGCCCCTGCTTGCTGCTCTCTCACCCACTGCTGATTCGCCAGGCTATGTTCCTAAGTCAGATCCTGAGCAGGATCTGGAGGAGGATGATGAGGAGGACCCTGCCGATTATCCTGCCGAAAGAGGAGATGATGGAGATGATGAGGATGACTCATCCGATGATGACTAGGATTATGATGTTAATATTGAGGGGGATGAGGAGGAGGAGGAGCACCCAGCTCCTGCCGACTCTACAGCTGTTGCTTTACCAACTGTTGATCATTGCCTATTCTATTGTTGAGGTACTGAGTCCGTTTTGAGAATGACGTGTCTTCGGCCACACCGCCACCACATCTGTTTGTTTTTATACCGGGCTTACTTCTGATATCAATCCGAGTTGAGCCATCTCTACACTATTTTGGTCTGATACTGAGGTTTTCAGGACTCCTTGATATATACATACTCCACCCACCAATTATGCACTATTGGGATTCTTGATTTGATTGAAACAAATATGAATAAAAGAATGAAAAACAAAAGATCAAAAGGTCACATTATACAATTACAGCTGGTGGAGAAATATGAAGATTTGGTAAATATTCTACAGGATAATTAGGAAACATATCAATGTGTTTAATGTAATTTAAATAGGTTTCCTTATCTTAATTGATTTACTTCCTTTGTAAGTCTGATTCTCCCTTTATAAAGTGTTCATAGACATAGGTTTTACATATCTCATCCATAAAAAACTAGAGCTTCCAATGAGTGTCTAGATAGTTAGATAGCAAGTCGAACTGGATGAGAGTCAAATAGTAACACATAGTAGTTGGTGTAGGCCCCAAATTATAGTTGGGTAAATAGGGAAACGTTTATGATATGAAAAACCTTGTTTGATAAATTGCTTTTTATTATTCCGGGTGCAATCAATATTATCTGTAAAACAATCCTAGATGGGCTAAACGATCCTTATCAACCACACTTTCCCCATGGTATCAACACTACCTCAGATTTCCTCACCCCACTACCCAAGTATCACACCACTACCTTTAGCGCTCACCACCACCTGCTAGTCCTATTTATCTATCGGGATATCGAGTTGCTATGATCCGGCTGAGAGCCGAGGCCCCATCTACTTCCCATTCACCACCGCCACATATCATACTCTCCCATACTAGAGCAGATCACCCACCAGTAGGTACGCCTACCCTTTTAGGATCCAACACTCTTACCCTTACCGGCTACCTACTTTTCACCACCATTATGCGTCTACCCTCTGCTTGACCAGGATTTGAGGACAGGACCGAGTTTGTTTACCAACCTCAAAAGAAGGTTATGTATTGCTCGTGGTCTCCTAGGTAACGAGGTCGGAGAGGAGTTTGTCTGCCCCCACTGCTAGACCTCTGGAAGGTTTCAGGGCGGACTGTGGTTTTGTTGCCACCATAGACAGGGAGATTATGCGGGATCTAAAGAGAGACGTCGGTTATGGGATCACCGACACTTGGGATAAGATGATGGTAGACATGCTAGGGGCACCAGCTACTAATGACACAGAGTTGGGTCGACGGATGACAGAGTTTGCCACTAGGGTTAGGCAATGACAATATACGAGAGTCATGTGAGATTGGATGTGAGCAGAACTGAGCGGACTACTGATGGTGGTTGGTCAACATGTTGTATTTGGATAGGAGTGCACATGCTTGTACAGCATCTACTGTGGTGAAGATGCTAGGATGTCTTGAGAGGCTTGGGGACGATATATGGATGCTTAGTGATCTTGCTTGTTCAGAGGTTTTTTGTCGTACTACTGTATTGGGTGGCAGGCAGTGATTAAAGAGTTGCATGGCATGGATCGCAGGAGACATGCGGGATTACTGGAGTGCTGGCAATGGACCGCAGGAGACAGGAATAGTTCATTGAGGTACTAATGTGGCTGAAGGCCACTTACAGATACATGTGACAGAGTTTCAGAGAATCAAGGACCCGCTAATGGTTGGACAGCCTGATGCACCAAGGGAGGCTGGTAGCAGTTCATAAATCATGTTATGGCTAGTTATTTTATACAGCCTACTAAGTATTATGGGTAACTCCCGACTAGTATGGCTTTAGGTTGTATATTTTTGTAACCTAATTGTTGTGATTATTTTGTATATGAACCAATCATGTATGTTTTTCAGATATTTTATAATGGACAAATGGTGGTTATTCTATGTCTTGTCTGTAATCGTATTTTTTATGAATGGAATGTCGATTTAGTATATCATTGTTAGTTGCAATTCACTTGTATATTTAACTTGTGATGTGATATCACTTTATTTTTTGTGTATTGTCATGTCATGATTTTGATTTTATGTGAAAATCTAACGGGTAGTTTATTTTGCTTATGATTGAGAATAATGCCACCAAAAAAGGAGCACCAGAGGTCAAAACACAACCCAGAAAAACAACCAACACCACATCTGTCACTATTGCCCAGCTTCGGAAATATGATTTGACAGGCGTTAGGCATTTGGCAGCATGTGATGCTGACGAATTACAAATGGGGATGATAGCCATAATTCTGGGAACGGGTGTTAGAATGACGGATACGACATGCCGTGAATGTACATACACTGAATTTCTTTAAGGTCACATTAACACTCAAAGGCACGGAAGAGTTGCGGTCTTCTCAATGGTTTTGAAAGAATGAGTATATTTTCCACATCAGTAATTGTACAGTTGAGAATCAAGTCAAGTTTGCTACTTGCACTCTCCATTCAGTTGCTTTAACATGGTGGAACATTCATGTCAAGACAGTTGGTCATGGTGCCGCTTACGGTATGCCTTGGAAAAACTCATGAAAATGATGACTGACAAATATTGTCCTCGAAATGAAATCAAGAAACTGGAAATGGAGATTTGGGATCTGAAGGTGAAGGGTACTGACTTGACAAGTTATACCCAACGCTTTCAGGAATTGGCTTTGTTGTGCGGGAGGATGTTTCCCGAAGAATCTGATAAAATTGAAAAATATGTCGGTGGTCTTCCCGACATGATTCATGGGAGTGTAGTGGCGTCTAAACCAAAGACAATGCAAGATGCAGTTGAAATCGCAACCGAGCTAATGGATAAGAAAATCCGCACTTTTGCTGAACGCCAGACAGAGAGTAAAAGGAAGTTTGAGGACACCTCAAGGAACACTCAGAACCAACAACAACAACAACAACAACAACAACAACAACAGAACAAGAGGCAGAACACTGGCAGGGCTTATACTGCAGGGACTGGTGAAAAGAAACAATATGGGGGATCTAAACCCCTATGCTCAAAATGCAACTATCACCACGACGGTCCATGTGCTCCCAGATGCCACAAGTGCAATAAAGTCGGCCATCTGGCCCGTGACTGCAGGAGCACTGCAACCGCCAACAATGCTAACAATCAGAGGGGCACTGGGTCAGGTCAGAAGCCTACTTGCTATGAGTGTGGAGTTCAGGGACATTTTAAGAGGGAATGTCCAAAGCTGAAGAACAACAACAACCGTGGTAACCAAGTTGGAGGTGGCAATGCTCCAGCCAAAGTGTATGCAGTAGGGTATGCGGGGACAAACCCAAACTCCAACGTCGTGATGGGTACGTTCCTTCTAAACAACCGCTATGCTTCTATCTTATTCGATACTGGTGCCGATAAAAGCTTTGTGTCTACTGCATTTAGCTCTTAAATTGACATCACACCAACTGCATTAGATCACTATTATGACGTTGAACTAGCCGATGGGAGAATAATTGGGTTGAACACTATCCTTAGGGGTTGTACATTAGACATCCTAAATCACCCATTCAACATAGACTTCATGCCTGTAGAACTTGGTAGTTTCGACGCTATAATTGGTATGGATTAGTTGGTGAAGTACCAAGCAATCATTGTGTGTGCCGAGAAGATCGCTTGTATCCCCTGGGGAAATGAAACTCTAATCGTTTATGGTGACATAAGCAACCGGGGAAATGAGGCTCGTCTGCACATTATCTCGTACACCAAAACACAAGAATACATGCTAAAAGGACGTCCAGTCTTTTTGGCAAACGTTACTACAAAGGAGACGGAAGACAAATCGAAGAAGAAGCGACTTGAGGACGTGCCGATAGTTCGAGGTTTTCCTGATGTATTCCCTGAGGACTTGTCGGGTCTTCCTCTGACTCGACAAGTAGAATTTCAAATCGATCTGATACCTGGTGCTGCACATGTAGCACAAGCACCTTATCGATTGGCGCCTTATGAAATGAAAGAGTTGTCGGAGCGACAGAAATAACTATCTGACAAGGGCTTTATAAGACCCAGTTCCTCACCCTGGGGAGCTTCGGTCTTGTTTGTCAAAAAGAAGGATGGATCGTTTCGAATGTGCATCGACTATCGGGAACTGACCAAGCTGATAGTGAAGAATTGTTATCCACTCCCAAGGATCGATGATTTGTTTGATCAACTACAAGGATCGAGTATTTATTCTAAGATAGACCTACAGTCAGGTTATCACCAGCTTCGGGTACGAGAGGAGGATATTCTAAAAACGGCGTTCAAAACTCGGTATGGTCATTACGAGTTCCAAGTTATGCCATTTGGCTTGACGAACGCACCAGCGCTATTTATGGATCTCATGAACCGTGTGTGCAAGCCATTTTTGAATAAATTTGTGATTGTCTTTATTGACGATATCCTTATCTACTCCAAGAACAAGAAGGAGCATGAAGAACATCTTAAGGTAGTTCTGGAATTGCTTAAGAAAGAGAAGTTGTATGCTAAGTTCTCTAAATGTGAATTTTGGATTCCTAAAGTACAATATCTCGGCCACGTGATTGATAATCAAGGAATTCACGTAGACCCCGCCAAAATCGAATCCATAAAGGACTGGGAATCTCCTAAAATACCAATGGAGTTTCGCCAATTCTTAGGTCTCGCTGGGTATTATCGAAGATTCATCGAAGGATTTTCAAAGATTTCCAAGTCGAAGACCAAACTTACTCAGAAAGGAGTTAAGTTCGATTGGGGTAACAAATAGGAAGCCGCTTTCCAGTTATTAAAGCAGAAGTTGTGCAGTGCGCCAATTCTGGCTTTACCCGAGGGAAGCAAAGATTTTGTAGTCTATTGCGATGCGTAGCACAAGGGATTGGGTGCTGTATTAATGCAAAGAGAGAAAGTAATTTCTTATGCATCACGCCAATTAAAAATTCATGAGAAGAACTATACAACTCATGATTTGGAACTTGGATCGTTAGTGTTTTCTCTAAAACTCTAAAGATACTATTTGTATAGAACCAAGTGTACGGTGTTCACGGATCACAAGAGTCTATAACACATTCTTAATCAAAAGGAGCTGAATATGAGGCAGCGTCGTTGGTTAGAACTGCTCAGTGATTACGACTGTGAGATCCGTTATCACCCGGGGAAAGCAAATGTTGTTGCTGATGCCTTGAGCAGGAAGGAGCGGAGTAAACCATTAAGAGTTCAAGCCTTAGTGATGACTATTGGCTTGGATCTTCCTAAACAAATCCTGAATGCTTAAACTAAAGCACGAAAACCAGAGAACATCAAGAACGAAGATGTTGGAGGCATGTTGGTTGAAAATTCCAAGGATCCAGAGAAATTTAGAACGGAAAAGTTGGAACCCCATGCGGATGGAACTCTATGCTTCAATGGAAGGAGTTGGTTGCCATGTTATGGTGATTTGAGGACCGTGATCATGCACGAGTCCCACAAGTCAAAATACTCTATTCATCCGGGTTCTGACAAATTGTACCAGGACATGAAGAAGCTATATTGGTGGCCCGATATGAAGGCCAACATCACCACCTATGTTAGCAAATGTCTGACATGTGCTAAAGTCAAGGCCGAACACTAAAGGCCATCAGGATTGTTAGTACAACCCGATATACCTTAATGGAAGTGGGACAATATCACTATGGATTTTGTCATGAAGCTTCCTAAGTCATCACAAGGCTATGACACAATTTGGGTGATTGTTGACCGACTCACTAAGTCTACAATCTTTGTACCGATGAGGGAAACTGATCCCCTAGAGAAACTGGCAAGATTGTACCTAAAGGAAGTGGTCACGAGGCATGGAATCCCTGTCTCAATTATCTGTGATCGTGACCCTAGATTCGCATCACATTTCTGGAGGTCACTTCAGAAAGCTTTGGTTACTAACCTGGACATGAGTACTACATATCATCTGCAGACTGATGGACAAAGCGAGAGGACTATTCAAACTCTCGAGGATATGCTACGTGCCTGTGCGATCGACTTTGGAAACGGTTGGGTTAACCATTTGCCATTAGTCGAATTCTCATATAATAATAACTATCACGCTAGCATCAAGGCTACACCATTTGAAGCACTTTATGGTTAAAAGTGTCGTTCACCTGTGTGTTGGGCCGAGGTTGGACACGTGCAACTCATTGGTCCAGAATTAGTTCAAGAAACAACAGAGAAGATCATCCAGATCAAGCAGAGGACGCACGTCACCTGTGATAGACAAAAGAGTTATGCCGATTTAAAGCGTAAGCCAATGGAATTCCAAGTTGGAGATAAGGTTATGCTTAAGGTTTTGCCTTGGAAACGGGTCGCACGTTTTGGCAAACGGGGGAAGCTAAACCCCAGATATGTTGGACCTTTCAAATTGTTAGAAAGGGTTGGAGATGTTGCTTACAAGCTTGAGCTTCTTGAAGAGCTGAGCAGGGTTCACAATACGTTTCATGTATCCAACTTGAAAAAGTGCTATGCCGACGAACCATTATCTGTTCCGTTGGATGGACTTCACTTCGATGACAAGCTTCATTTTGTCGAGGAGCCGGTATAAATCATGGACCGTGAAGTTAAACGGTTGAAGCAAAGCCGCATTCTAATAATCAAGGTTTGATGGAACTTCAGGAGAGGTCTTGAGTTTACATGGGAACATGAAGACCAATTCCAGAAGAAATATCCACACCTCTTCACAAAGACCGCACCGTCGTCAAGTGTTGCGTCTTAAGCCTTAAGGACAAGGCTCATTTAACGGGGGAAGACTATAACACCCCGTGTTTTAGGGTCATTTACGACGTCAATATATTCACTATTTACTTTTAGTATTGTACGCGCTTGCTTTTAAATTGTAATCGTTAAGTTAAATTTCGTAAGCTAAAAATTATCGTTCAATGTAAACGGGCATCAAACAATTAAATATTTACATCAAGCAAGTGTTAAGTAATTATTTTGAGTATAATTATTAACTTTGTTCATTTTATTTTTACTGGTTACGTAAAACGTTTACGTTTCGCGATAAAATACGTTTAGGCATTTCCGAAACCACCAAAACTTTTCTACGCTTCAACAAATACCCATGTTTATATCCAATGCTCAAAGTTTTTATAAAACTTTACCAAAAATATAATATGAGCCGAATTTACCATAAAAGAAACAAACCAAGACTTACAATTCTAAAGTATACACTTTACATTTAACTAGTACAGTTTAACTTCACATTTTACAAAAAAGTTCAAGTAATACTTTCATCTTTATGCAAGATATTTTTTTGGTTAGTCATTATACTTCCTTGAATTCATGGAATAACATACATATTAGGGGACAAAGAGACACAAGTACCTTGTACAAACTTAAGGTTAGTGAAGCATAGTTCATGACTAGTGGTTTTGACCACTAGTCATCCCTTAAAACCCTCATAATGTTTCTGCCCCCCTTGTTACTTGTGGTCTTTTGGTCTTTGTTTTATCAACTTGGACTAGTCCTTATGATACATATACTAGCAACTAGCAAGAAGTAACACACACTTTAATTTTCATAAGAAAAACCAACTCATTTCTCTTTTTCTTTTGCCATAACCCACGACACAAACCAAACCACTCTAAATAATTCATAAACTTTTATCTACCACATTTATAAACATTCTCTTATCATATCTAAGCTATACCAAGGAGGTTTAAAGGCTTGGTTAAGTCTTTACAAGGGTTAAGGAAGGAAAAGGAAAGATTAGGGTTTCAAATTAATCTAGGGTTTTCAAGACTTGCAAGCTTTGGTTTAATATCTAAACAAGGGTTTAGATATTATTATTCATCATATTACATCATATTAAGGTCATCTAAAACTCTTAATATCTTTACATTTATGATTTTATGTATATATAAGTTCTATGTAGCAAATCACCATTTAGGATGCTTATGAACATGTAAAATGGATTTTTACTTGTGATTATGGTTTTGTATACTTGTACATGTGATATATTGATGTTAATACATGTTGTGATGAAATAATAAGTATTGTTCAAATGTTGGTTAAATTATATAAAGTGTATGTAAGTAATGGTTAAAAAGTTACTTATTATAAGTTATAAGAAAAAGTGTTGTAAAAGACTTGATACCATGGAAATTCTTGGACAAAATGGACTAGAGGACTCTATAATATATAAGGAATATGATGTAAATGGTTGTGAAGGACTTGTGGTATTTTGTTAAGTTGAAAACTATATAAAACAAGATGTATTAATAAATGTACATAACTAACAAAAAGGGTCTGTTTTAAATTCGAAATTTAAAACATATATTTTATATTTTATTAAAATACTACATCTCATAAGGATTCTAAAAAGGTAAGAAACTCGAAAAACCGATTTATAACGAAGAAGATACATAGTTTACAAGTTATACGTTAATAAACAGATTTATAAAAGAAATTTTATAAAAACAAGTTACAAAATACTACTGATATATAAGGTTGGTTATTTTTCTCAAATCACACATATTTTTAGGATTTCAAAACAATAAAAATCGTAATTTTTCAATCAATAACGAAGAAGTTATGAATTTCGCGAGTTTATGATAATAAATACTTTTATAAAAATAATTTTATAAAAATTACTGTTCATCTCAGATATGAACATTTTGAAAACATCATTAATATGATAGAACTTTTAATAATGAAGACATGCTCAAAAGAATCACTAAAACGGAGTTAAAACGAATAAAATACGACATTTACGGGTTTTACGATAACTAAATTTATAAAAATAAATTTATAAACTATTATGAACAGTAAAAACTACTGTTCATCGGGGGACTCAAATATTGAAAGTGTAATATTTTGATAACTA
>BQNB010026777.1:0-58258 GCA_026074375.1 Tanacetum coccineum | reverse complement strand
TAGACTAATGGCCAAGCCAATGTAAAAATTATATGATGGACTTCAAGACCTTATAATAAGTTTATAATCCTTTAGATACATCTCCCATATCATTTTCATACCCTATATAAACTTAACCATTAACTTCCATTTTCTCAGCTTCCGACAGAAATTTGTAGTCACTTTATGACCACAAATAAATGACTAAAACACCTAGTTGATGGTTCTACTTACATCTCCTAGCTCCCCAATGAGTTGTGAGCTACTGTGATTTTTTAGAAAAAAATAATATTAAGTGGAACTATTTTATAAAAATTCATCATTACAAAGTAATCAGATTCGGATCTGAACACACACCAAAAAGTTTGACGTCCTTAAAAATACTTAGAAAATGTTTTAGCCTTAGCCCTTCGAAATGGAGTTAATAGACACCTAAATATGACCTTTGATTTTTGGCTAACCCTAATTTGAATTTTAAGTAGGGGTTTTACTCCCCGAAATCATACCCAAATCTGACCCGAATTTACTGTTTTGACAACTTTTTTTGCGAAAATTATTTGACTAACTTCCCGACCTCAAACCTTTCGGGGCCGGACTTTTTGGAAACTAGACTCTCTAAACTTATCAATGGACATAAGATTCATAAAGAAAAACGTTTTTATCATTAAGATAACTTCAGTTGAACACAGCCCTAAAATCTGCCAAACCCTAAATCATAAATTAACACGATCCAACCCTAACCATTTACACCATTATGATCCTAATTAAACCCTAATCACTCTAGCATGATGAATACATCCTTAATTACAGAAGTTTTTAAAAGCCTAATAATCCACCATATTAATTTATACTAGAACTAAAGAAGATTAATTAAAAGGGGTTTAAGAACTTACCTAAAAACCTTGATTTGATTACACAAATCAACAACTTGAATCTTGATAAAAAAATCTTTTTTTTTCTTCTTCTTTGTTCGACCGGTTTCACAAGCAAATAAGGGAGGAGAGGTTTGTATTTATAGTGTTTACAAAAAGGTTTGGATAATTACCTAATAGAATCCTACTTAGACTAAAATTGGGTTTCCTTTTCCCATTTTTCTCCATATAACTGATCGGCGAAACACATACATATATTTTTTTATTATTATTTGCATAATTACCCTCTAATTTTGTTATTTCTATAAAAACCTCTTTATTATTTAAGAAAACCTTTTTCATTTAAACTAGTTTTAAATGCCCACAAAATAAAATTCATTTCTCATTTTATTTTCCTAACCCAATTATACTAAAATCTATCTAACTAAATTTCTAAACTTAATTACTACTTTTAAAATTTCCTAATACTTAAATACGTATTACTTACACAAAATAGTACGTACACACATAAAATTACACTATTATTTCCATTGTCACAAAAATGTGAACAAAATGAAATACCCACATTAACCATGAATTCAATCAAAATGAGACGATCACGCTCACGGATTGACAACCAAACTCACATAAGATCACATAAACACATAATTATCAGAGCACACAATGACATTTAAACCAGTATAATGGTTTGACTAACCTGCTCAAGGCACAGTTGTCACAACATCCCCTCCTTAGGGAAATCTCGTCCCGAGATTTAACTATTAGATTCACCAGTCTTAACAACAAACAGTTGGGGATACTTATCCTTCATATAATCCTCACGTTCCCATGTAAACTCAGGACCACGCTTTGAATTCCAACGCACTTTAACAATTGGAATCTTACTACGTTTTAAAGTCTTCACCTCACGGTCTATAATCTCTACGGGTTCCTCGACAAAATGAAGAGTTTTGTCGATCTTGATCTCATCCAATGGCACATGCAGATTAGCATCCGCCAAATTCTTTTTCAAATTTGACACATGGAATGTGTTGTGCACCTCATGAATTCTTAGGCAATTTATCATATAAGCTACAGGGCAATCCTTTCAAGATTTCTAGATTGTCTACATACTCGGTGCCAACTTACCTTTCTTTCTAAAATGCATCACGCCTTTCTAAGGCGACACTTTCAGTAACACTTAATCTCCAACCTCAAACTCTAGGGGCTTGCGCCTATTGTCAGCATAGCTCTTTTGACGATCTCTTGCCGCCTTGAGCTTCTTCTTGATCAAGACTACCTTGCCGGTTGTCCCTTGTACCAAATCAGGCCCAATCAAACTACTTTCCCTAATCTCAGCCCATAGAACGGGCGACCTACATTTCCTTTCATACAATGCTTCAAACGGAGCATACCGAATGCTTGAATGATAAGTATTATTGTAAGAAAATTCTGCTAAAGGTAGGTAAACATCCCAATTGCCGCCAAAATCTAACACACATGCCCTTAACATATCCTCCAAAGTCTGAATCGTACGCTCGCTTTGTCCATCCGTTTAAGGATGATAAGCTGTACTCATATCTAATTGCGTCCCTAAAGCTTTTGATGTTTGCCAGAAACGCGATGTAAAAAGTCCATCTTGATCTAAAATAATCAACACGAGAACTCCGTGTTGAGCGACTATCTTATCGATGTATAATTTTGCCAATCTCTCAGTACTATAATCCTCTTGCATCGCCAGAAAATGAGCCGACTTGGTCAGCCTGTCGACTATTACCCATTTGGTATCATGCCCACTCTTCGTCTTAGGTAACTTAGTGATAAAATCCATAGTGATCTTATCCTACTTCCATTCGGGTATCTCGGGTTGTTGCAATAAACCCAAAGGCCTTTGATGCTCAGCCTTCACCTTAAAACAAGTTAAACATTTGCTAACATAAGTAGCAATGTCCCTCTTCATTCATGGCCACCTGTACATATCTCGAAGATCATGGTACATATTATCCGGTCCAGGATGTACAGAGTACCTAGTCTTATAAGCTTTGTCCATAATATCGTTTGCATACCTCCTACTAACAGAACCCATATACGGTCCATAAAGTATAAACTTTCGTCTTCTTTTCTTTCCATCTGTTGATCCAAACCATGTAGCCTTTCTGCAAGTACTTTCTCTTGCTTGAACGCCTCACCCTGGGCTGCTAGTATCATTCCTCTTACTCCAGACTGAATAGTCATAGTCATTGCTCGTACACGTCTAGGTTTCTTTTTTTTTTCTTTTTTTTTTTGTCTTTGTTTTTTTTTTTTTTTTGTTTTTTTTCTTTTTTTTTTTTTTTTTGTTTTTTTATCGTTCCTTCCTACTTAGTGCATCTACCACCACATTCGCCTTACCTAGATGGTAGCGAATCTCACACTCATAGTCACTAAATTACTCAATCCACCTCCTTTGATGCATATTTAACTCCTTCTGATCAAATATGTGTTGAAGGCTCTTATGTCTGTATAGATGACACTCTTTGTACCATATAAATAATGCCTCCAAGTTTTAAGGGCAAACACAACAGCTCCTAATTCTAAGTCGTGCGTTGTATAATTCTTCTCATGGATCTTTAGCTGTCTTGATGCATAGGCAATTACTTTGCCTTTTTGCATGAGTACATAACCTAATCCCTGGTTTGATGTGTCACATTATACTATAAAATCTTTTACTCCATCAGGCAACGATAGTATTGGAGCATTACATAAATTATATTTCAAAGTCTGGAATGCCTCCTCCTGTTCTACGCCCCACTTATACTTTTTGTTTTTCTGAGTCAACGAAGTAAGAGGTTTAGCAATCTTAGAGAAATTTGCGATAAAAAGTCGGTAGTAACCTGCTAACCCCAAAAATGATCGAATTTCAAATGGTGTTGTAGGAGCTTTCCAATTCTTTATCGCCTCAATCTTACTTGGATCCACATGAATGCCATTCTGGTTGACCATGTGACCAAGGAAATGCACTTCTTGTAACTAGAACTCGCACTTGGAAAATTTAGCATACAACTTCTCCTTCTTTAGCAATTCCAACCAGCCTCTAAATGAAACTCATGTTCCTCCTTAGACTTGAGTAGACAAAATGACATCTAAGTGGAAAACGAGGACATACTTATCCAGGTACGCGTTTGCAAACCGGTTCATCAAATCAAAGATATTGTGCATTGGTTTATCCTAAAAGGATAACCATAAAATCAAAATGTCCATATCTCGTTCGAAACGTGGTCATTGGAATATCATCCTCATGTACTCGGGCGATTATAACCTGCCAAGGTCTTTTTGAGAAGTAACGCGTCCTTGCAGCCTGATCACAATGGTAATCAATTCTCGGGAGAGGGATAGCGGTGCTAAACAGTCAAATGATTTAACTCCTATAATTCAATACTCATGCGTAATAGCACCATCCTTCTTTTAACAATACCTAACACAGGTGCTCCCCACGGAGAATGATGTGGTCGTATAAAACCCTTGTCTTGCAACTCTTGAAGCTGCCCAAACAATTCTTTCATTTCTGAGGGCACTAGACGATATGGAGACTTCGCAACCGGCATCGCTCCAGGAACTAAATCTATGCGACACTCAACTTGTCATTGCGGTGGTAATCCCAACTAGTCCTCTGAAAATACCTCAACAAAATCTCGTACTACGGAAATATCCCTCAATTTCGGTTTATCTACCTTTACGTTCCTTAAAGATTTGGCGATTCCTGGAGTACGTTCTCCTTGGACATGAAGTATCTCAAACTTTTCCAATGGTATCCTAACCACTTCTCCATGCACCACTATCTCAGCCTTATGCTTAGACATCCAATCCATCCCCACAATCACATCGAAACTCCCATGACCTAAGGGTAACAAATCTATATTAAATAAGGAATTTCCTAGATTTTGTTTGCAATCATAAATAATCCTATTAATTTCTACTTTATTACCATCTGCTACTTCTATCACATATCCAGGGTTTACAAAACTAGGGTTCTCATTTAGCAAAGGTGTAAAATTAGTAGAAATGAAACTAAAATCAGCTTTAGAATCGAAAAGTATAGTTGCAAATGATTGGTCAAAGAAAAAGTACCCGTCACGATGTTAGGATCTTAGAGAGCGCCGACTACATTCACACTTGAAGGCCCTCCTTTAGCTTTGATTCCATAAGTCATTGTGTTTTGATTCCTTCAAAGTTAACACGGTTTCCCACTTGACCAGGTGCTCGGTTCAATTTAGGACATGTATTTCAAAATGTTTTGCGGCTTCCCATCATAACATGTTCCTGGTTCATATCCCCCTCTAACATCATTAATCGGCGCCACCTGCTTAACTGGCATATGACAATTCCTTGCAAAGTGACCCGGTTTCTGACAATTGAAGCACACTTGACAAGGTCCATGATGGTTGATTTTGTATTTACTAATCAATAATTGACGATATAAATTTAACAAGGGAGCAATAAGAATAATTCCCTAAGGAAAATTTCACTCTTAGAAGACTATATATATATAATATATTTATAGATGATATATATATTATATATATATAATATATTTTTATATTTATATATATATATTTATATATATAGATAAATATATATTTATATATAATATATATAAATACGTATATATTAACTAGGAAGTATGATTCACCCGGGTCGTTTCCCACAGACTGAGAAATTGAAACCACGTTTTTGCTCGGATTATGATTGGAATGAGGAGAAGATATTTTTGAGTTTCTATAACTACTAATTAAAAGCAACAATTAAAATGAATAATTAAAAGCTATTAAACACTTTTTTTTTTTTTTTTTTTTTTACTTTTTTTTTTTTTTTTTTTTTTTGATTATCTATAACTACTAAATTAAAGCAACAAGTTAAATAAGCACACAAAAACAATTAAACACTTAAAACAAATAACGGGAATAATTAAAACGCGACAATTAAGCAAATACACTAAAATTAACTCCAAAAAATGCAAACTAAATTTCTAAACCTAAAATAAGGCAAAAGAAAATTTTTAGAAAAAGAAAAATATTTTTTTGATTATTTTTGAATTTATTATGAATTAAAAACTATTTTAATCTAATTAAATCCTAAAAAATAGCAAATTAAGTCCTAAAAATTTAGAAAAATGATTTTTAAACTTAGAAAAGTCTAAAATAACATGAAAACTCAGAAAACTATTTTTAACTATTTTTAAAATTAAAATCCTATTTTTAAAATTAAAAATAAAAGCTCAAAAATGAAAATTAAAATCTAAAAGAGTTGAAAATGATTTTTCTTAATGTAAAACTAAAAGTACTTTTTATAAAACTAAAAACTATTTTTTTGTATTTTTTAAAACTTTTTTCTATTTTTTATTGATTTTTCAATTTTTAAACCTACGAAAAATCCTAGAAAATTATACAATAAAGGGAAAATTTTGGAAAATTCAGGAAAAGTGCAAAATGTAACAAAGATCACTAGAAAAATGAAAGGAGTAACTCAGCTTATCAAATAAGCTGTGAAAACAGCTTATTTAGCTACGGCTTATATTTAAGAAAAAGAAAAGAAAACGTGTTTAAGGATAAAATGGAAAGGGAAGTGGACAACTTGTCCCACTAGAGCAGATGGTAAAACGTATGGTATATGAGTGAGAGGTCCAGGGTTCGAAGGGTGCTTAGCACCTTTTTGCTCTTTTTTTATTTTTCACTTTTTGCAAAAACTAAATACTAGAATTTAAAGAAGACACATTTTTAAGCATTTTTTATAAAAACAACTTAAACTGAAAACCAAAAATAAGCTCTAAAAGAGCTTTTGAAATCACTGTTACAGTAAGTGAGGGTTTAAGCTCACTTTTGCTTGTTTGGACTTATAAGCTTGCACAAGCTTTAATATAAGCTCATTTTTGAAAGCAAAAGCTATTCTAAATAGCTTATGATGACTACTATCTAATTTTAATAAGCCACTTAACCTAAGAACACTAAAAGCTAATTGAATTTGAAGATAAAAACAACATACTCAAGAATGAACTCACAAAGCTTAAAATCAAGTTAAGCACAAAAGCTCAATAATCAAAGACAGAAGCTAAGCTTATAGAGAATAATCTAGCTACTTATAAACTATGAGTTCAAGTAATAAAAACAGGAACTATAAGCTAAAATTCTAAAGTTAAAAGGCTAAACTAGTTACTGCTGTTTTTGGTCTTTTTGGATTTTTTTGTTGATTTTGAAAAGCAAATTTTACCTAAGAGATAAGCTAGAAAATGAAAAACTGGTTCTAATCTATATTAAGCTATGTGAAAACTATAAGCTACTTGAGAATAAGCCCCTAGAACCTACAATTACTATCTTTAAAATAAGGCTTAAAGATCAGCAATACTAACTGTTTGTTAGTACTGCTGATGCAAATGACAGGTTCACAAAATTAAAATGCAGGTGACCAAGATGGTTTCACCTGCATTACACACTCTACTTAAGTGTATTTGAACCCAATGCAACTCAAGTCTTAAGTCTAAGAAGCCTAAATCTAAATCTCACAATAAAATTGCAATAACAAGCTCCCCTGGTGCTGAAATACCAAATTAAGCCCTAACTTGATGACATTTAAAATCTAACCTTTAAAAATGCTTTTTCTAATGATTATAAGTGAACATGAAACTGACTTAAGCAAAATTAAGAGCTTGCTTTGACTTTTGATGGTCAAAATTCAATTAACCAAACACTCCTTTAAGTTTGAGACAGATTTTGATTAAGCTTGAATTGTAAATCCACTTAACAAGTACTCATTACCAGATAAAAACTAGCTTATAACTAACTTATTAAACATAAATCAAAAGCCAATAACAATAGAATTAACAAACTAAGATCTATACTAATTCTTTTTTGGATTTTTATGTTTTTTTAAGACAGATTAAGCTAGCATAAGTTTTAAACTATAAAATCTAAAAACAGGAAAGCATACTCACATAAATAGCTAGAATAACATTAAGCAAATAAGCAATTTTACACTAATAAGCAATTATTTAAGCTAAAACTTAAATGACAAAGGAATATAAAAGAAGACTTACAATTGGCTTCAGCTTAACAGAAGCTTAATAGGCTCTTAGAGTTTTTCTACTAGCTCTAGCTTATCCATATGGATAAGCTAGTATAAGTCCATGGGATCCCTTCCATTTTTAGATCCCCTTCCAAAGCTTAATAGTCCAAAGAGTAAAGGTGATTAAGTTGAACTAATTTTAAAGCTTAAGTATGATTAAGACTTGGTTTAATAAGCTCAATCTCAAGCTTATAGACTTGTGTGTGCTTATGAGAGCTTATGACTTAAAATCAACTTATTAAAACCAGAAACAAGGATTTCATTGAACTTCAAAATGGATTACAAAGCTTTAAATCTGAAAGTTACAAAACTGCTTAAAAGAAAATTACATTTAAAAGGAAATTTACATAAGCTAAAATGTAAATTAAGCTAAAAAAATGAAAAGCTAGACTAGGTGTGTGTGTGTGTGGAGTATGAAGCTCTATTTATAGTCTCTCAATGAACCTTCTAGCAGCCAAAAGCAGTTAGACGCTCCTCTTAACATCAACCCTTGATCATCCTTTAATCATTGAATCCCACTTATCCACCGTTAGATCAAATTAGAGCTCACACGGATTGCCAGCGTGGCAATCCGTGTTGAGACTCATTTGTGCTTCTTTTGAGAGTGAAATGAGTGTAAGAAATCTCATATCCTTGTGCTATCTTACTTCCATGTGGCTGCCTTGCTTAAGTGATCCAATGAAAGTTCTTGATTTGACTGATTTGTCCTTGCCATCATTGAGTAGACCACTTGAATTACCATCCTTGACCCTCAATTGTCAAAAACCCTTTATTTTAACCTGTGGGTAACTCGGGACGAGGAATGAACAGTGTAACAGATTTTCGCGCCTATTTTATAACTGAAGGGTAAAACGGGTTTGATCTTTGGGGTGTTGGCAATTTGGGTCCTTGTCTTTGTTTAATAAAAGACCAAGTGTAAAATAACTTTTATCTTTGGTAGGAATGGTCCCTAGAGTTTATAAAAGGTTATTGGGCTTATGATTTTGGGCTTTTGTTTTGGGCTTATGATCTGGGTAGGGAAATTAAGGGCCCATTAGGCCTTAGGGACCATTTGTGGAATTTTACAAATCTTGAGGGACTTGTATTGTAACTTTGGGGGGTCTTCTAGTGTTGACTTTGACTTTTTGACCAGAATTGACTGAGGGATGACCAAGGTGGACTTTTTGACTTTGGCTTTCGGCTCTTGCACACTCTTCCGTTCTTGTATCCATGTTTGCCTGTTTTTGACGGTTTTCTTGTGATTTTTGATATATCCGTACCTGCACACACAAAACACAAAAACAAGTATATTTTTGCCATTTTAAGTCTGTTTTGAGTCATTTAGGGTCATTTTTGATGTTTAACGGATATGTGTATTTTACACTTATCAATGTGGTATTAGTTAATCAAAGTACTATATTACTAGGGAGTTTCATAATGAGGCCTCTTCAGGGTGGCGTATCGACGAGTTGTTGGATTTACGATTTAAAGTGTCCTAGCTCCTCATACGTCACTACATGACCTCTTAATTATGATAGCCCGAACGATAGTATGATGAGCTATACGACCTATAAATAATCAAAGTGTTTAGTACTTATACGACCTATATTGGATTAGGTTGCCTTCGGATTCCTTCGTGACGCATTTTTCTATTGTGAATACTTGTTGATTACCATTCACTCAAGGTAAGTTCATAGCCCCCTTTTTACTGCGATTGTTTTACAAAATCTACGGGGTGAATTACATTGCTTGTTTTACTATTGGACACAAGTGTTTTTCTAAGTGTTTTACTATCATGCAATCCCGTATTTTCAACAAAATTTTTGCAAAATTACCAAAAAAATTAAAAAAAATTAAAAAATTTTCAAAAATAAAATAAGTGTTTTGTCACAGTTTTGACTTTTCTTTTGGGTAGAATGAGAATAATTTTTGACTCGATCGGGCGTATTGAGCCCTAACTAGTTCCTTCAGGCCGAGCTTTCACGAATTCTATTGCTTTGAATTTTAATAAGGTGAAGAACAAGAAGTGATAGAGTTAAATATAAGTTTATGTGCTGAGCTAGATTCTTCTAAAACTTATATGAGTAACTTGTGGCTTTTTCTCCCATTAGCTTCTAATCCACCTAATCATACGTACTCAATTCAATTCAACTAAGTCAATCGATGTTTTTAGAAAAAGCTTCAAATTTGTAACTTGATTCTTTAAAAGCAAGGTTTTGAAAGTTAAAATGCCAAAGAAGCATGAATGAAGTATGAATGCAAAAATGCATGAATATTGAAATTATGCCAATGAAGCATACATTTGATTATATGGAACAAGTAAAAGATGTGTCGTGATATCCCGCCCCGCTAACCACGAGGTGGGGGTTCAAACTAAGACATCTTTACTTCTAGGGATTTGGTGTGTTGTGATATCTCACCAGGAAGCGAGGTCTAGGTGAGGGTTCAAACTAAGACACCTATCCTTAGCCATATTAGGAAGAAGGTGTTGATGTGATTTCCCACTACGCTAGCAACGGGGTGGGTTTTCAAACTAAGAACACCGGTCGTTGGTTGTGATATCCTACTAGGGAGCGAGGCCTAGGTAGGTGTTCAAACTAAGCAACGCATTCCTAGCTTTAAGAACTTATGATTATAATGATGAAGATGTTGCAAAAAGTTCTACAGTTAAAATTTCTGATTGTCCAAGTAAAGTCCTCATGATAATTTATATATAACTTTTGTAATTAAACTTTCAACAAATACATTTATAAACTAAACATATAATTTATCCAACACTTATATAAAGTGTATCCTTACATTTTAAACATTATTTCACTATAGATTAATATATGATCGAATCCAATACATTCTTGTAACATTTTATAAACCATAAAAACAAACCCTATGTGGTGATTAACATCATAACAAGTATATAAATTATGTAAATGCACAATTTGAAATTTTAAGGTTTAAGTTTAGACCTCAATAAAGATGTAAGAAGATGATAGACCAATCAAACCCAAGTATTTATCCCTAAATACTTCCAAGAAAACCCTAATTCCAACTAGAAAACGCTAATTTCTTCTTGAATAAAACCTTTGCTAAATCAACACCCAAGCTTCTAAACCACCTTGATATACCTTAGATATTATACCTAAGAACACTTGTATGCTTGTAGTCTTTGTAAATAAAAACTATGGATTTATTTGGTGTGTAATTTTGAGCCGTGGGTATGGGTTAAGGAAATGAGAGAGTTTGTGTGTTTACTTGCAAGGAAAAATAAGTGCTAACTGTTATCTAGGAGTTGCCTTTTATAGCTAAAAGTAATGAAGAAAACAACTTTAACAACACATGGTTTAGGAAGTGATTTAGGG
This sequence comes from Tanacetum coccineum, assembly GCA_026074375.1. Classification (NCBI taxonomy): domain Eukaryota; kingdom Viridiplantae; phylum Streptophyta; class Magnoliopsida; order Asterales; family Asteraceae; genus Tanacetum; species Tanacetum coccineum. Next base: position 47,001 of record BQNB010026777.1, on the reverse strand, counting down.
TACTAGTGTGTAAGACTTCTCTTCCTCCCTAGGTGGAGGGATGGCCAAAAGGGGAGGAAGGACACACTTGATGTGCCAATTTCTAGAAAGTTGGGAAATCTATCTTTACATGTTGGGTAAAAAGAGAAGTGAAGATATTATTTGCTATTTAGCACATGTAGAACCGGCCATAGGTTTATTAATAGTGTAGGATGATTAAATTTTAGGTATTAGGTATAAAGTGGGTATTTGTTTGAGTATAGATAGGTATAGGTGCTTCCGGGTATGTCTAAATGTATTTTATTACGAAACGTAGCGTAACCAATAAAAATAAATTATGAAAGTTATAAATTATCCTCATAATAACTATATAACACTTGCTTGATGTAAACTTTTACTTGTTTGATGTCCGTTTACGTTGAATATTAATTTTTAGTTTACGCGATTTAACTAAACGTTGAAAATTAAAAGTGAATGCATAAAAGTTTAAAATAATTAGTTGAATATTTATTGACGTAAAATGACGTGAAAATGCAGATTGTTACAGAGTAGCCGATGGAAATTCCAATATCAGCTTTGGGTTTTAGCTTTCCCAGATCTTCAATGTCATTGGTTGGGTAGCACAATGCACCAAAGACATAAAAATATATTAAGTCGGGTATCTTGTCATGTAGAAGCTCATAAGGTGTTTTGTTCCAACGTTTACGAATTAAAGATCGATTCTGGGTAAAACAAGTTGTTGCTACTGCTTCTGCCCATAGAAATAAAAGAGCCTTAGAAAATATCAACATTGTGCGAGCAGCTTCCACTAAAGTCCGGTTCTGTCTTTCGACAATGCCATTCTGTTATGGAGTATGCGCAACTGAAGTTTGATGTGAGATCTCGACATCTTCATAATAGGCCTGTAGCGTTTGGTTCACAAACTCTGTTCCATTATCTATTATGGTATTACTGACAATTGCATTTAGAAGAACTTGAAATTGCTTCAGAAATTTAATCACGAAATCCAGAGTTTCATCCTTTGATCGTAAAATTTTAACCCAACTAAATCGTGAATAATCATCAACAATAACCAATATATACTTCTTCTCATTGATACTCTCTATCCTCATCAGGCCGCAAAGATCCATGTGCAACAAATACAGTTTTTCTTGGATGGAGTCTTCAGATTTGGGTTTGTGGGTGTGTTTCTGACTTTTCTCTAAAGAACAGGCAGAGCATAAGTGATCTTTCTGATACTTCAATTTAAGGAGCCCTTTGACTAAACCTTGTTTGGCAAGTTCATTAATAGTGTCGAAGTTTAAATGGGACAACCTTCGATGCCATAACCAACTTGGTCTTATGGCTTAGACAAGAGATAAATGAGAGAGGATTGCATCATTTCTTCTAGTGATATTGTCTACGAATTTGTGCCCCTTGATCCCTTGAGTTAATCTACACCTTCCAAGTCACAAACAAAACAGGTGTGTTTGCGAAATGCTACTTTGAGATTAAAGTTACATAATTGACCCACTGAGAATAAGTTGTGTCCTAACCCCTCCACGTAATAAACCTGAAAAATCATAACATTTCCTATCTGATAATCCCCATAGCCCATGATTGCTACAACGTGATCATTCCCAAATCTAACGGTACCCTTACTTGCTGACGAAATTAATGAGCTGAGAGTGCTGTCCTGTCATATGCTTGGAGCAACCGAGTCCAAGCACCAGAGGACGATTTGAACAACCTGAAATGGACACGGGAAGAAAAAGGAGAAGTGGAAACAGTGGATCCCTAATTTTTGTTGGGTTCTGAGTAGTTAGAAATCTTAGATTCTACACTCTTAGATTTGCTACTCGAACCTACATTTTATGCATTGGGTTTTACTAGATTGTTGCTACTAGGTAGAGTTTTCTTAACTTCTTTTATTAGAACTAGCTGCTTAGGAGGCACTACTGTAGTAGATGTGATCCTAGTTAAAGGGAACATGTTTCCATCTATAGTGAAGGTTCATCTTGTAGGTATACATCTATGTCCAACACTAGTGAAAACTTTACCCGTAGGTTTCCAAACTTTCTTCTTATTGCTCGTACTAGACCTAGACTTTACACGCACATTCACATTATTCAGATAATCAACAATACACAAATCATGACACACATTAAACAAACATTCATTAAATGTTTTGCAAACAGATTTAGAATTTGCTTTTAACACATGTGTCTTAGTACTTGCATTACATTCAAAAACACAATTCTTTTTATTTAAACTATATTTAATGCTCTGATGAGGTGTCATTTTATACATTATTTCAGGGTCATTTAACCCCCTAAATCATGCAAATATGCCCAGATTATGTGCTTAATCATTTGTTTTTAGGTTTTTGGCACTTGGATGGCATTTAGAGGAAATACACATGACTTGGGCTCATTTACAGAAGAAACACGTGAGATTACAGACCTACACCAAATCCTTGAAGAAGTATTGCTTACAGAATGTGGAGACGGCGTCGTAGGCATAAAGAAGCACCGTCGTGATCCATCTGGTGACGGCGTCAGAGATCTAGTGATGGCGTCAAGACGTAGCCGACTTAATGAGGATCTAGAATCATCCACGTGGCGACGGTGTCAGGATTACAACGCGACGCCGTTGCAGCGATATCTGTATATATATATTAAACCAATTTTAAGGTTTCAAGTGTGTAACTTTTGGGATAATTTTATATAGCATAAGGAAACGAACCCTAGCTCGTGTAGCAGCTTCATAGGTCGTATTTAAGGCCTCAAAACCCTATTATAATACCTTTAATCCATGTTTTAATCCAAGTAAGGTTATTTATCTTTAATCATTCAATATGTCTGTATCGCTGTAGACACATCTAGGGAAACGCAAGTACGTAGAAAGGATACCATCGGGTAACAGTCTTCATACTACCTTGCCACTTAAGGAAATAAGAGAGTTTGTGTGTTTACTTGCAAGGAAAAATAAGTGCTAAATGTTATCTAGGAGTTGCCTTTTATAGCTAAAAGTAATGAAGAAAACAACTTTAACAACACATGGTTTAGGAAGTGATTTAGGGTACTAGTGTGTAAGACTTCTCTTCCCCCCTAGGTGGAGGGATGGCCAAAAGGGGAGGAAGGACACACTTGATGTGCCAATTTTTAGAAAGTTGGGAAATCTATCTTTACATGTTGGGTAAAAAGAGAAGTGAAGATATTATTTGTTATTTAGCACATGTAGAACCGGCCATAGGTTTATTAATAGTGTAGGATGATTAAATTTTAGGTATTAGGTATAAAAGTGGGTATTTGTTTGAGTATAGATAGATATAAGTGCTTTCGGGTATGTCTAAATGTATTTTATTACGAAACGTAGACGTTTTACGTAACCAATAAAAATAAATTATGAAAAGTTATAAATTATCCTCATAATAACTATATAACACTTGCTTGACGTAAACTTTTACTTGTTTGATGTCCGTTTAGGTTGAATATTAATTTTTAGTTTATGCGATTTAACTAAACGTTGAAAATTAAAAGTGAATGCATAAAAGTTTAAAATAATTAGTTAAATATTTATTGACATAAAATGACGTGAAAATGCAGATTGTTATAGAGTAGCCGATGGAAATTCCAATATCAGCTTTGGGTTTTAGCTTTCCCAGATCTTCAATGTCATTGGTTGGGTAGCACAATGTACCAAAGACATAAAAATATATTAAGTCGGGTATCTTGTCAAGTAGAAGCTCATAAGGTGTTTTGTTCTGACATTTACGAATTAAAGATCGATTTTGGGTAAAACAAGCTGTTGCTACTGCTTCTGCCCATAGAAACAAAGGAGCCTTAGAAAATATCAACATTGTGCGAGCAGCTTCCACTAAAGTCTGGTTCTGTCTTTCGACAACGCCATTCTGTTATGGAGTATGCGCAACTGAAGTTTGATGTAAGATCTCGACATCTTCATAATAGGCCTGTAGCGTTTGGTTCAAAAACTCTGTTCCATTATCTGTTATGGTATTACTGACAATTGCATTTAGAAGAACTTGAAATTGCTTTAGAAATTTAATCACGAAATCCGGAGTTTCATCCTTTGATCATAAAATTTTAACCCAACTAAATCGTGAATAATCATCAACAATAACCAATATATACTTCTTCTCATTGATACTCTCTATCCTCATCAGGCCGCAAAGATCCATGTGCAACAAATACAGTTTTTCTTGGATGGAGTCTTCAGATTTGGGTTTGTGGGTGTGTTTCTGACTTTTCTCTAAAGAACAGGCAGAGCATAAGTGATCTTTCTGATACTTCAATTTAAGGAGCCCTTTGACTAAACCTTGTTTGGCAAGTTCATTAATAGTGTCGAAGTTTAAATGGGACAACCTTCGATGCCATAACCAACTTGGTCTTATGGCTTAGACAAGAGATAAATGAGAGAGGATTGCATCATTTCTTCTAGTGATATTGTCTACGAATTTGTGCCCCTTGATCCCTTGAGTTAATCTACACCTTCCAAGTCACGAACAAAACAGGTGTGTTTGCGAAATGCTACTTTGAGATTAAAGTTACATAATTGACCCACTGAGAATAAGTTTTGTCCTAACCCCTCCACGTAATAAACCTGAAAAATCATAACATTTCCTATCTGATAATCCCCATAGCCCATGATTGCTACAACGTGATCATTCCCAAATCTAATGGTACCCATAAAATTGCTGACTAAATTAATGAGCTGAGAGTGCTGTCCTGTCATATGCTTGGAGAAACCGAGTCCAAGCACCAGAGGACGATTTGAACAACCTGAAATGGACACGGGAAGAAAAAGGAGAAGTGGAAACAGTAGATCCCTAATTTTTCTTGGGTTTTGAGTAGTTAGAAATCTTAGATTCTACACTCTTAGATTTGCTACTCGAACCTACATTTTATGCATTGGGTTTCACTAGATTGTTGCTACTAGGTGGAGTTTTCTTAACTTCTTTTACTAGAACTAGCTGCTTAGGAGGCACTACTGTAGTGGATGTGAGCCTAGTTAAAGGGAACATGTTTCCATCTATAGTGAAGGTTCATCTTGTAGGTATACATCTATGTCCAACACTAGTGAAAACTTTACCCGTAGGTTTCCAAACTTTCTTCTTATTGCTCGTACTAGACCTAGACTTTACACACACATTCACATTATTCAGATAATCAACAATACACAAATCATGACACACATTAAACAAACATTCATTAAATGTTTTGCAAACAGATTTAGAATTTGCTTTTAACACATGTGTCTTAGTACTTGCATTACATTCAAAAAAACAATTCTTTTTATTTAAACTAGATTTAATGCTCTGATGAGGTGTCATTTTATACATTATTTTGGGGTCATTTAACCCCCTAAATCATGCAAATATGCCCAGATTATGTGCTTAATCATTTGTTTTTAGGTTTTTGGCACTTGGAAGGCATTTAGAGGAAATACACATGACTTGGGCTCATTTAGAGAAGAAACACATGAGATTACAGGCCTACACCAAATCCTTAAAGAAGTATTGCTTACAAAATGTGGAGACGGCGTCGCAGGTATAAAGAAGCACCGTCGTGATCCATCTGGTGACGGTGTCAGAGATCTAGTGATGGCGTCAAGACGTGGCCGACTTAATGAGGATCTAGAATCATCCACGTGGCGAAGGTGTCAGGATTACAACGCGACGCCGTTGCAGCGATATCTGTATATATATATTAAACCGATTTTAGGGTTTCAAGTGTGTAACTTTTGGGATAATTTTATATAGCTTAAGGAAACGAACCTTAGCTCTTGTAGCAGCTTCATAGGTCGTATTTAGGGCCTCAAAACCCTATTATAATACCTTTAATCCATGTTTTAATCCAAGTAAGGTTATTTATCTTTAATCATTCAATATGTCTATATGTTGTTTGATTGATTTATCTTATTGCTTTCTTTATAACATGCGAGACCCTCAGTTGTATTTGCTTATGATTGCATGAAAGTCAGATTATAGATCCTTTTACTGTTGCTTCTTAATTGATGACTGTGGGTGTTAGGTTCTAAAAAACCAGATTTTGTCTGTATCGCTGTAGACACATCTAGGGAAACGCAAGTTTTTAGAAAGGATACCATCGGGTAACAGTCTTCATACTACCTTGCCACTTATATGGTTGATCCCTCTTAAGATATTTCACATGCATTTAATGTACTCTTAAGGGCCTTGTAATAGTCTTCATACCACCTTACTTGTGCGTTGCCCTAACATAATATTAAATAGACGGCGGGTCCGTGTAATCAGTTCATGACCTAGGAAATACTTACACATATCATTACAAGTGTGACAAGGCAACATGATTAGGAGAAGCAATCTGGTAAGTAGTGCATGATTAAGTAAATACATTTAATTATCATAAAAGTTATCACAAGTAGATTAAATATTAGCTTAGTTATTAGCTTATCAAACCACTCTCAAACATATGATTTTACCTGCTTTCTTATTAATATAAAAATATAAAAATAATATTCCCTCAACCCCTAGAATTCTGTTAAACCGTCATCAAGCCTTCCCAACCTATTCCCTTATAGAACGATAACAACCCCGAGTCTTGCCTATACTACTACTACAATGGTTAGGTAATCTCCATAGGGAGTTGTAAGACTTCTTGTAGAAGTTCCTTACGACAACCACATCAAGTTTTTGGCGCCGTTGCAGAGGAATAGTTAGGTTTTGATCATAGTTTAGCTTAGTTCTACTTGCTTGAATCTTTTCAAGTGAGACTTTAATTTTTGCATATTAGCTTTCTTGTAGTCTATCTTTTCTTTGTGTGTTTGTTCGTATTTTCCATTGACTATTTTACTCTTCATTATGGAGAATGCAAATCCATCTTGTTAAACCTCAAATAGGGATTTCTTGACCCTAAGAAAAAAAGAGAAATCGAGTCATGGCTCGAGGATAGTAGGATCGTTGACTCATTAGACGGGTAGGATGAAATAGAATACTTTGATACCTTCCCCACCTTGGAGGAATTAGAATATCATGAGTGGCTTTTGAAATACCCCAAACCATCTTCGGTAAAGGCAAAGATAAGAACCGAAAACTTAAACAACATTAAGATCTCTTGCAAGATGTGTCACTTCCTTAAAAGACAAGCTTACATCGATCTAGAATCACTAATTAATGTTATGTCTAAACCACATTACAATGGGATCATGAACAAAGGGCTAGAGTCGAGACAGAAACAATCCAACCCTAGTAAGAACATCAACTTTGTAGGAAGAGTCAGGGGTTTAAAAGTTTTCATAGGAAACTTCATATACGAATATAATTTCATAATTTTGGAGGATACCACTAGCATTATAGATCACCACCTAGGAGAAGTAGTCTTTGGAAAACCATTTGCAAGAAAAACCGGTCTCATTTATGATCAGGAAGAGGGAACAGTTACTTTCGAAAAAGATATCGAGAAAATCACATTTAAGATGCCTCATAAGATGGAAGCGTTTAACCATATCGACTTTAAGGATGTAAATACCGATTCCATGCCACCCTTTGTCCTTGAGAGTAACGATGACCATGGGAAAACCTATTGCTCGGATAGTCTGACTTTAGGACCCGAGTACAGAGAAGACGAAAGTATAAGCAAGGAAATTCAACACCTAATGAAATTGGAAAGAGAGGCCACGAGATACAAAGGAGAAGTCACATAAGGACATGTGACTTCGAGTCTAGCTACAAGACTCGTAAATAAAGAAAAGCGCTTTTTGGGAGGCAACCTACTATTTACTTTTCATGCATATTAGGAGTGTCTTGTGTTTTAATTCTTTATTGTTTGTTTTATTAACTTTAAATTATTTTGTAATCATGCTTTGTTTGTTTGTAACTTTGTCTTATTTGCAATCAAAGGTATTTTGCAACAAAATAAGTGTAGGGGAAATATCCGGTTTTTAGAACCAAATTCAAACATTTAAAATAAATTATTTAGATTAATTCGCGTCAGTTTCGAGTCATATGATTTAATTGTTAATTCTCATGTTGTTATGCAGCATTTTGTATAGGAAAACAACTTATAAGAATGAGTGCAGGAAACTTTTCATTAAAAAACAAAAAATAAGTTTTCACAGAGTGTGAAGACGGCGTCACGACTTCCACACGACGCCGTCACCACGACACTTGTGACGGGGTCAGGATATTCCTGACGGCGTCAAACGCCCAGTTACAAGAAAACTAAAAAATTTTAAGTACTTTTGAAAATATAACTTGTACAACACTTAGAAAGTTTAAATTCTTTTATAAACCTACAAAACCATGAGTTTAACAATTCTCTCATCCTATCTTTACTGCTTTCGTAGAGTCAAAACCCTAAATTCTTGTTGTATATGTATCTACCCAATGGATTTTATGCTTGGTGTAGTTGTCTTTGTCTTTGATTACAAGTTATATTTGACAAGAAGAAGCTTGGAAGATTTTAGGATGTTTTCATTAGACGACTCTTATAGGACGATTTAACCAGTTATCGCATGTTTCTTCTCCATTATTGAGCAAACCAGGGGAGTACTAGTTTCTTCTACTTGTTTTCTTATCCTTTTATTTGTTTTTACGGGTACTTCTATAGAACATTGGGGACAATGTTCAACTTAAGTGTAGGGGGAATAAGCTTTAGAAACTATTCTCTCATTTGCCATTTGCTTTGTTCATTGAAATGATGGGTAATATATCGAAACATAGCATAAAAAGGTAATTTTGACCAAGATTTGAAATTTTTTATGACACATACCGACGAAAACCGAGTATTAATAGCGTCTCATGGATAGGAATGTATATGACTAGCACAAAAACCCTCGAAATTCTACCCCAAAAATGTGAGGTTCGCCTTTAGATCTATAGGAATTTGAGAATCTATTATTGATACCTAAGATAGTTTATACCTTTAGCTTTCTCGAGTTAAGGAGTGAGCAGTCATATGTGTCTATTATGTCATTATAGATGTGTACATGTGGTCTTTGTCGCCTTTTTTGAAGCATTAAGATTGGTATTAAATTATATGAGTGTACCGGTAGCATATTAAATTCTGGAACTTGTTTTTGTGATGCATCCTGAGACTGCGTAGTAAGTATTAGGATCTGCTTGAAAATAGGCACTAGGATTAACCCATGTTTTAAAACTGTAATTGTTACGATGGTCACACCGATCATATAAATATCCTACACCCTTGCCATGCACTCATTTTTAGTGTAGGATACCCCTAGTACAACCCTCCGAGACTATCCTTTTTCATGGTTCTTGTAATTTTCTGGTGGATTTCAGATTATTAATGAAGAGCATTGTCAACCCTTAAACCAATCGTTACACCCAAATTGCCTTAGCCTACCTTGAATGTACTCACCTTTAGTACATTATTGTTTTAACCCAAGTTAATTATTTGAGTACACGGTTGCTAAGTCCTTATCCTTGTAAATATTGTTTTGGGACGATTGGGATTCATGGTAGTATCTATCTCGCGGAAGAATGGGGAAGAAAAGTTAAGTCAATACCCCTATATGTTTGTTAGATGATCTCCATGTTATTTTGATCCACCTCAATACGGGTCATTAGTTAGATTGTAAATATCGAGTATGTAAAATCTCAAGTGTAGGGGTACGTGTTATAAACCCCAAGTTATGATGTATTATGTTGAAAGAAAAAAAGAAAAAGAAAGAGATTGATGTAGAGTTGTGTAGAGTTTGTATATCTTCGTTCGAGTCTTGGCTTAGAAACTAAACCAGCGTGTATTCATGTAAATAATTAGCTAACATTTCCACTCCAAATTCACCTAAAGCCACCCAAATGTATCCCATCCGTTTTCGTTAATGTTATCATACACCTACACCCCACAACCCTTTAAAAGACCTCTTAGATAGTAATGAATAATGCTTGGGCCTAGCGATGGAGGTTTGATCCTTTACCAAGCCTATGATAATTTATATGCCATGACAGGTAATGAGTGTTGATTTTCCATTTCCCCTCTATGTTATAATTTATTATACACCCGAGTGAGATAGAGTATCCCAAACACTTATGTGAGGTGCTAGTATATACTTTCCGTGCTTTTAATTACGAGGTCTAGAAGGTTGTGTCGTAAAATGCTTTTAAAGAGTAGGTTAAATAACCCTCATATTGCTATTGTCTAGGTAGAAAAGCCTATTTGCTTGAGGACAAGAAAATCTCAAGTGTAGGGGTATTTGATGAAGTGTCATTTTATACACTATTTTGGGGTCATTTAACCCCCTAAATCATGCAAATATGCCCATATTATGTGCTTAATAATTTATTTTTAGGTTTTTGGCACTTGGATGACATTTGGAGAAAATACACGTGACTTAGGCTCATTTGGAGAAGAAACAGACGAGATTACGGACCTATACCAAATCCTTGAAGAAGTATTACTTACAGAACATGGAGACGGCGTCGCAGGCATAAAGTGACGCCGTCGTGATCCATCTGGTGACGACGTTAGAGATCTAGTGACGGTGTCAGGACGTAGCCAACTTAATGAGGATCTAGAATCATCCACGTGGCGACGGTGTCAGGATTACAATGTGACGCCGTCGCAACGATATCTCTATATATATTAAACTGATTTTAGGGTTTCAAGTGTGTAACTTTTGGGATAATTTTATATAGCTTAGGGAGACGAACCCTAGCTCTTGTAGCAGCTTCATAGGTCGTATTTAGGGCCTCAAAACCCTATTATAATACCTTGAATCCATGTTTTAATCCAAGTAAGGTTATTTATCTTTAATCATTCAATATGTCTATGTATTGTTTGATTGATTTATCTTCTTGCTTTCTTTATAACATGCAAGGCTAAACCCTCAGTTGTATTTGCTTATGATTGCATGAAAGTTAGATTGTAGATCTTTTTACGGTTGCTTCTTGATTGATGATTATGCACGTTAGGTTCTAGAAAACCAGATTTTATTTGTATCGCTGTAGACACGTCTAGGGAAATGCAAGTGCGTAGAAAGGATACCATCGGGTAACAGTCTTCATACTACCTTGCCTCTTATATGGTTGATCCCTCTTAAGATATTTCACACGCATTTAATGTACTCTTAGGGGCCTTGTAATAGTCTTCATACTACTTTACTTGTGCGTTGTCCTAACAGAATATTAAATAGACGGCGGGTTCGTGTAAATCGTTCATGACCTAGGAAATACTTAAACATATCATCATAAGTGTGACAAGGCAACATGATTAGGAGAAGCAATCTGATAAGTAGTGCATGATTAAGTAAATACATTTAATTATCATAAAAGTTATCACCGATAGATTAGATATTAGCTTAGTTATTAGCTTATCAAACCAACCTCTCAAACATATGATTTTACCTGCTTTCTAATTAATATAAAAACATAAAAATAATCTTCCCTCAACCCCTAGAATTCTGTTAGACCGTGATCAAGCCTTCCCAACCTATTCCCCTAGAGAACGATAATAACCCTCGGGTCTTGCCTATACTACTACTACAACGGTTAGGTACTCTGGCTAGGGAGTTGTAAAACTTATTGTAGAAGTCCCTTACAACAACCGAATCATGCTACCAAGGTGGTCTTCTACTTTATTCTTCTGGTTGCTACTGGCAGTTGGCGAGATCATATTTTTCTTGGTATTACCTAAAGGCTGTGATCTGCTAGCTTTAGTAGAATCCTTCATTCCTGTAGAAGTTAACAAAGGTTGGTTAGTAATCTTAGAATTTCGCGAGTCTGCCTATTTTGATGTGTTTCTTGTTGATTCACTAGGTTTTGCATTCTTGATTTGCCTACTCTTGTTAATTGGTGTGACAGCAACCAATTTTCCACTTTCATAGCAGGAAGAAAGGCAAGTATCATTAACATAGACTAACAATTCTTGGATTCGTGTTGTAAACTTACAAGCATAGTCTAACGCATTATCTAATGGTTTTAAGGCTCTAGCTTGCTCTACAATAGCATGAAGGGTGTCAGCATGTGCTTTTGCTTGCTTAAGATAATCTACATGAACTTCCCTATTCCTCTTAAGCTTTGGAGAAATTGGTAGAAAATCTTATTTGTACATCCTAGAGCAATTACATGAGAGTTATTGACTTCTATAACATAATCAAAAACACTTTTGGCTTTTAAAGTAGCAATGTGTTCTTTCAAGTTGCTGATTGTGGTGTCTTTCCTTTGCAACTGAGCTTTCAATTAACTGATTTTGAAAAATTCAGGAAATGCAGGAGCATCTAGGTTTTGGCATGGTTTGTTATTTTGAAAACTATCTTTATATTGTTGTACTTTGATTTCAAGAGAAATACACCAGTTTTCAATTTTTGAACATCAGTTTAAAAGTTCATCATAAACAACCTTTTCAACCATATATTTCTTTTTAGAAAGCTCAACATCAAGTTCTAACACTTTACTGTACTCATCAATGTAACTCTGTTCCATTTCCACATATGCAAGATGATTATCATTTATAGGCACAACACAATTATTTACAACATCATCATGCATAACAATACACAACACATCTTGATATAAAATTTTCTCCAAGAGACGTTCATTCTCAAGTAAGAGTTATTTCTCTTTAATCTCAAAACATTTCCTCTCGACAAAACATTTGTCAACTTTGGTTTCCATTTGATTAAAAACCTCTTTCGTTCCATTTATTTATTTGAAAATACCTTGGTAAAAAGTAGTGAAAGTTTCTTTTAAGGATTTGACAAAAAGGGATAACATCTTTTTCAAATGCTTTTCGAATGTGTTTAAATCCTTGAGTTCCTTCATTCTGAGCAGTTACCTTAATTCTGACTTTTGTGATGTTTTCAAAGTCATTAAGTTGACTTCACATTTTTAGAAAACTATGTTTGACCACACTTATAGAAGGAAGTTCTCGAGGAATATTCTTTTGAACTGGTTCATGTTAAACCGGTGGATTTTTAGAAACTGGTTTTGAAATAGGTAACTAAAATGCTTGTTTTGCTGAGAGTTGTTTTTGAGGCATGAAATGCTTAACAAAATGCTCAGATAACTTATTCAATGCAGCATAATCAATAGGCACAATATTTACTTTCTTTTCTTTTGCAATTGGATCATTTTGTTTAGCATGTATTTTCAAGTTACTTTCTTCAGCCAATTTTAATGTTTCTAAAGTATCAATCACAGACAATGCATCATGCCTCTTAACTATTGTGTGACCACAATACAACACAAGTTGTTTTCTTTGAGCTTGAGTCAGATATAACGGATTTTGATAACCAAGTGTTGTATTATGAGATTCATCATAAAACATCTGAGGCTTTGCCAACATGTGCATAGTTTGAATAGTTTGACCCGTTTTGTAAATGATGTTATCAAGAGCTTTCTTTTCTTTTTCCAAATCAACAATTTCTTCAATATATTTGTCTTATTTTCAGAAAACTCCTTTTTCAAAACATCCATTTAATTATTCAAAACTTTGTTACTTTCTATGTTTGTAGAAAGTTGCAGCTTTAACGTTTGAATTTCTTTTTGATAACTATCAAAATTTTCATTTCCGTCAACAATGACACCTCACATTTGACCATCAATGTACTTTGTTCTATCAGTTAAATCAAATATTTCTCTTTTGAAAAAATTTAATTTGTTCTTTATATCTTTGAAGCTCAACAGTTAAAGACTCATTTACAGTTTTATTCTCCTGATTCACAACATTACATTGTGCAACTTGATTAGACATCTCTTCTATCACTGACATTATCATTGCATCTTGTTGTGCAGTATAAGTAGCATCTTGAGCATCAGCAGTTTCAGTCTCGTTCAGATATTGTTCATAGGAAATGATATTACTATCACTTGTTATGTCAATGTCTAAATTAGTACTGAAAGGTGGTTGTTCAAAATACTACATCTCTTGCACCCCTTGATCAGTCATATTAGTTTGGTAAGTTTTAAGATTTGGTACCTCTGAGAGAATGTCGAAATCATAAGCAGAAAGCTTAGCCATAAGAATAGCGCTTGTAGATGGGGAGCTTCATCACAGTCAGAGTCAAAAGCATCTAGATCATTAGTTTGGAAAATAGCTGTAGTGGTCAATTCCTGAGATGTTTGGCCTGTGGTAATTGTGTCCCTTTATCTGCTAGAAAAGCCATCTTCTCCTCATCCAATACAGCCCCTGATTCCAAAGCTTGAGCAAGCAACATTTTCTCTTTGAACCGTTCAGAATTCTTTGGCCTCTTTGGTTTAATTCATTGCCTAGACATGTGACCTTCACCTTGATAATTATAGAAACGAACAACCATAGCCGGATTTGCTGTATTAGTTCCCACACTTCTATTAACCCCTGTAGCATTAGCTCATGCACCACTGCTAGCATACCCCAGATTTTGTCTCCCCAGAACATTCTGCATAGTAACTCTTCCATCTTTGATAGTTACTTGATTTCTTAGGTTAGACAAGGTTCTGAGCTAGTTGTTTGTGGTAGGATAACGTGAGGAAATTGTTGTACTGATGAATACCATTTCTTTGTTAAGGCTATAAATTGAATCATCACCGGGTAGAAATGATGGTACAGCCAGACCTGAATCTAGCTGAGGAAACATAACTTGTAGTTGTTGTGGAACTGTTGGTGCTTGGTATGCTTGTTGAGGAACCACTAGTGGTAAATGAATAACAAGAGCATGATATGGTTGATAAGGAACGAGTGCTTCATAGAACAGTTGTGGTAGAGGAGGTGAATAATATTGTTGAGCAACTGGTGAAAGCTGACGATGATACTAAGATTGAGTGTTGTACTGAGATTGATGATTGTTGTAGTATGAAGGTGTGATGTATGAATTAGCAACCAAGGCAAGAGGATTAAGAAATCATTCTCTCATCATTCGTACTTCGTTAGCATGATCCTCGTGTCGCCTGAGATACACGTAGAGTTGATCAAAGTTTGATTCATGCATATCTCTTGCCAATTTGACATCAGTGACAAACTTGCTCCACTCTAGTTGCAGATTGTTCACAAACTTAGTATTCACTTGGAGTTTCTGCATAGTCATCCTTATCGTATTCATATCATTGATCAATTGAGCAAACCTCAAGTAATAAGAATGAATAGATCCCCCCTTCACTGATGTAAATCAATCAAACTCATCGTACAACTTAGACTCTCGTTCTTGCAGTGACAGTTTTGTACCTTCGATGAGTAGCTTAATTCTATCCCATATCTCCTTAGCTTCAGTATGATGATTCATAAGAATATACACATCGGGTGGTAAACCTTGAAGAACAATATTGGTAGCTCGAATGTCACATTCTTCTAGAATCTTCTCTTTGCAGTGAGGTCTTCATAGGTTCTTGGTCTTGTGGTTTCTGGAGTAGTTGAAGTGCCGGGTACTACTACCATTCTATACTTGAATGGACCATTGAAAACCGAGTTAAGAAGATCCTTACCATGTTCCTTACCTCTGATAGAGTTTCATACGACTTTGACATGAGTTGTATTGACTCTTTTTGAGCATAGGAGGACGGTTATCAGCCCCTGCTGCAATAATGTTTTCTGCCATCGTAGATATTTTGAAAAGATTATTGTTAGAAATGATATGAAAGATCCTTTCAATGATTAGTGGTTCTTGTGTTGTTGTTGTAAGTGATTATGAGTTGTTCTTGTTGTAGTGAAAGCTTGAAATACAAAGAAAAATCCTTAAATCCCAAAGAAGAAATTTAAACAACGGATCATAAGCTTAAACCGCGGGATTTTACTAAACTTCTGATTTTTCCTATATTTCAGGGGTAACAGATGATATTCCGCGGGATAACAATGTCAAGAAGATATTCCGCGGGATAGAGACCAGTATTCCTGTGAAAATTAAGATATTCCGCGGGAAATGTAAAGTTATTCCGCGGGTGAGAAAACTTGTATTCCTTGGGATTAACCTGTATTCCTCTGGTTAAAAAATAAGGGTATTCCGCGGGAAATATGAGGATATTCCACATGTATTCCTCGGGAAAAAATAAGGGTATTCCACGGGATATATGAAGATATTTCGCGGGTATAAACCTGTATTCCTCAGGAAAAAGTATGGGTATTCCGCCGACACTTTTATATAATCCGTGGGTTCAAGCCTGATAATCCGCGAACACTTTGAGTTAATCTGCGGGATGAGTACTTGTATTCCGTGGATTTGATGAATTTAATCTGCGGGATAGAATACAACGAAACTTGACTCTAAAGTCACTTAAAAAACACAATTTTGAACGTTTTTCCTTGATTCTTTTTGCAAAGCTAAGTATCTTTAGCCTAGATCTAACACAAAACACCAACTTTTAACATTTTAAACATCAAAAACTAGGTTTTTAATTAATTCGTGTATATAAGCTGAAAACAACCAAAATTTTGAATTTTAACAAGATAAAAATGCACATAAAACACACTAGATCATCCCATGACGACCGATACCAATTATAGGATACATATCTAGATCACACATGTAAGATTAAGCACAATATCTAGTGAGAGAAAGTGGTTGGGAAGATTCTAGTAAGAGAAGGAAATAAGAGCATGTAATTAAGTGAATGAACCAACACCATCTTCATGTGTGAAGAGGGTATTTATACAAAAGAGTGACCTGTCACCCATGGGTAGTCCATGGGTTGACCCGGTTAGCTTACTTAATATAGAACATTTACGCTACGAGCTAAGAACTATAATATCGGTAGTGACCGATGCTTTTCTTGATTCCTAACAATTCTGATAACTAAAAAGATATGTGCAGACAATAATGTTCGTTGAAATAGTTATTTTTTAATTTTTCAAATACTATTGTTGTTTTCTAATCAACATGTTGTTGATGTAAAAGTTATAAATATATATAAATAACTTATTAAAACTTTAGCATTAATGGGAAGTATATACATGATTATGATTAAATTTAGAATCAATAAAGTTATATTTTTGATATCATGCAAAATACAAAAATCAATGGATTTTGACTCCGTCTATTATGAACAACAAAAGAAGCTCACCAGATTATCAAAGATATGGATAGTAAGGTTGAATCAAGTTTTCACGGATGTTATACATTACTGATAGATCGTTTTAGAATTGGTTTACGTATCAGGTGCTGATAATTCTGATATCTAAATAATTAGTATAACAGACGACTGTGATGAAATTTGAAACAAAAAAAACAACAAAACTTCTCACATACGCTAAAGATCTTATGTAAACATTGTGATAACTATGCATGCACTTGGAATAATTATCATCAAAATTGATATGACATCTATTACAAATTAGCGATACACGTTGCTCCATGCTATCTTAATTATACTTCTCACTCAGTCTAAATTTAGGCTAAAATATAAATTGCAATCATTAAAGTGTTTCTTCTCTCATAAGAAAGATTTTCCTAAAATATTTTACTATACCAATCACATCATGAAAACTAAACACCATCAACACAATGTAAGTTATCATAAGTAATAAGTATCACACACCGAATACTCCATGTATATTCATATTTTTGCTTAAAATTAAATATTTTGTGGAATACGTAAAGGGGGGTTGAATACGTTTCCTTTTAAAAACTTAAATCTTTTGTATCAAATCACCGATCAAGTGAGACACAATATGAGAAGTGTCAATAATAAATCCATAACAACTAGAGCATGTCATTACAATATAAGCACAACCACAATATTAACTTCAATCCATGACATAATCATAATCCACACAATATAAGCAACAATCCATAAAATAAAGACACAATGCAAATATAAATGTAAGGCTATAAATGTAAATAAAGATGTAAAGCAAAAGGTAAAAGAAAGCGCAAACCAGACACGGTGATTTATAGTAGTTCAATGATGAATATCTTTTTCGCCCTACTCCACTCCCCGAGTACCCAACTTGAAAGTTACTTCACTAGTCAACAAGCTCCTTTCACGGCGAAGAAAAATTTACAACGTCGCTGATGTGTCGTGTCGTTGTGTGTAGGTAATATTTATATTCAAGTTTTACTATTTATATTTTGTCGACTTTACCTATTAATTAACACTAACGGGCAGTGAACCCGATTAATTGTAGGTTCGTTGGTAAGTAGGGTGTCGATCACTAAGAGCGAGCGTTAATACTTAAATCTATCAGTATTTTAGTTATCTACAATTAGTCCTAATTTATTCTAATTAAAGCTATCTAAACCTAAACCAACGCAAAAGGGAGGTTTCAGTCTGAGAGACTGGCATGAGTTTTGGTTTACCTAATCTAAATGATGACAATTAACACACACAAGTTGACAAACAAGCGATTGAAGAAGCGATCGAACCTAATGTAAGGAAAACGTATTAGCCAGTTTAATCTAATGATACGCAGGTAATGTTTATGAGTGCAATGATTGTTCTACTTCGTTGGCGATATATCATTCTTAAGCTTAGGTGGGACTTCTCCTAAACTCTTGGTTTGTATTCCAGTTAATCCTGTCACAATTAACCTAAACCCGCATAAAGCATTCACAGTTGATTATAATCTATCTAGGAGATAATATTGATGATTATATCGAAACCTAGCTCATTGAGGCTTTACTAACTTATTGCTTAACGGCTATTTATATACTAGTAGTCCACTGTATAGATCTTTACCTAAGGAAACAAAACGTTATGTGTAATCCTATGTCACCGCTTAGTCTACCTATTCACTTAACTAAAGGCAAAGACAGGTCATTAATATTGTGATCCTATTACTCTAGATATATAAACAACTATATGTGGTTCTATCTTGGACTCTAGCTAATGAGATATTTGTATTTCTAGATCCAGTTGAATGATAGGTTAAACACATATTTAAGCACATAAACGAGTATGAAGTTATATACATAATCAACATGCGACGAATAAGTAAACAATCGATACAAATAAACCAAACATTAAATTATCATAAACATGGCTAATACCTAAAGGTATTAGCCGATAGTCATTGTAAAAATACACGAATTCATAGATGAACAATTAAAGTACCTAAACATAACCCTAACCGAACGCGTATATAGAGTGTAGATATTACAAGGGTTTTCTTATGGATTGGAGCACTTTGCATGACCTTCTTGCTTCTTTAAATCGCTTGGAAGTCGAACATGATGGTTAAAAGCATACTGAAAACCAAGTTTAGGGGTTTCTATTTATAAGATCTGGAAATCAGTCGATACGCCGTATTGAAAGGGTTTAATACAGCGTATTGGGTTAACTTGGCATGGGCTCCAGGATTACTATATTATAGAATATTCATCCATCACTAAATACGGATTCTTATGGATATGACGTATAGCTCTTTTCTCATCATGGATGTCTTGTAAAGTTAGGGCACGGATACGCCGTATCTTGGTTCTTCTTCGTTGACCAAAGTATTATATATGGCGTATCGATACGACATATTCTTCAAAGTTAGGCAATGGTCTTTTAAGTTCGTCAAAGTCTTGGATACGGCGTATGCTTCTAGAATGATACGGCGTATAGATTGTCAGAATCTGTAGACTTTCTTGAACTCTTCGTTTGTGCTCCATAATGCGTGCCTTTAGCTAACTTTCACCAAATGCTCGATAATTACTGCAATTAATAAATATAATCAATTAAGTACAAATTCTTAAATAAAAAATATAAAATGAGCAATAGAGACGGGATAAATGATGCTATAAAATAGACGTTATTTGATGTCATCAAATATCTACCCACTTAAATCCTACTTGTCCTCAATTAGACGTTAGAATTTTCTTATGAAAATGTATTCCATCGAATGTTTGGGATTTTTCCTTTAATCATTTTTATTCAATTACTAGCACATAACCAAACACCTCACGAAACAGGAAAATGAAATCACTCAAATCACTCAACTAATCTATGTGGTAACATTTTAGTAATTTGCTCTATTGCTCGGTCATGACGAGTATTCTAACATAAGCTTGGCAATGATACACATCTCCACCACTCAAGCTAAGGAGCAACAAGTCTAGAAAGGTAAATTGGGTTAATATTATAAGGTTTAAGGGTTGATCATTCTTTTTAGTCTCTATCGATACCAATACTTTAAAAAAGGCGACAAAACCACAAATGCACGCCCAAATCTATAACCGCGACACCTGTGATTGCTCACTCTTTAAATCGACTAAAGATAAAGAATAGGACCAAGTAATCTTCACCAACAGTAATACACCAACAAGGGCGACAGAACCACAAATGCATGCCCAAATCTATGACCGCAACACTTGTGATTGCTCACTCCTTCATTCGAGCAAACCAAAGGTTAGGATGAAGAATGATATAGGGTAAGGATTGAGTAATCTTTACCAATAGTAATACACCAACAAGGGTGACAAAACCACACATACACATTCAAATCTATGAATGAGACATATGTGATTGCTCACTCCCTCATTCGAGTAAAACCAAAGGTTAGGGATTAGGCATGGGAAATATATATAATTGGTGTAAAACAAAATAACAAAACAAATAGATTAAGTCCAAACAAATAAAGAACAATGTTGTTAGCTACTTTCCCAACCATACCCTTGAAAAAAACACAAATCACTGACTAACTTACGCTTTAACACTGGAAACTCATGCTTTGGTAGACACGAATTAGACTAAAAGATGTCTTGATCATCTTTCAAAACAAACCTAGTTTGCGTTCCCATAACGGTCAACTCTCAATCATCCATAATATAATATACAATAATAGTGGCGATATCTACCACTTGATACAAAAATACATAGTTGGCTTATATTGCAACCAACTAAATATAATATACAACAAAACTTTACATCGTTGGTTTATAGCACGTACTAACGAATAATCGATCATCGTAAATAATATAATCGGTTAAGTTTAGACGAACCGATTATCTCGCAATCCTCTCCTTTTTTATTTCTTACATTTTTTTGTATTTTTCTGTTTTTTGATTTTTTTTAACAACGAATAACTAAAAAACAAAATTTGGTGTAAAATTTAACCACTTCACGAACATGATAAATCTGGATAATAAATATCCGATCATAATAGTGAAAGTAGTAAACACACTGAGAATAAAAGAAAACTACTACTTTTAGATTCCCATTGCATTGTGCAACTTCCTGACTTAAACAAAGATAAAAAATACGCATACGATCACAGGAAATACACACTTTTACACAAAATCAACTAGTAACCGATTAAGGACTTAAATGTATAGGGTAGGCTAAGGTGTAAGGGTGTAACAAAACAATTTTTTGGTGGTGTAAAAAATTAAAAGAATGGCTCAGCAAGTTTTTCTAGAGGTATCTTACTCTAAAAATGAGAGTAAAAAAAAGAGTTTATATGAGGGTTAACTAATTAGTGTAGTTAGTTAATATCATAATATGTATAGGCATTTTGGTGTAATCCTAGAAATTTACCAATTTAGAAAAGTCACTCTAATTATAAAAATAATACTTATTATGGTGGTCTCAAATAGTATACCAAGCCACGTTCTAAAATTTACTATAGTCACCGACACACTCATATATTTATGAAATTTTGGGTGAAAATTAGGAAACATAATAGGCTTAATCCTCACAATATAAAAATAAGGGTTATGTGTATGGGTCATGCAACTAATAATCTCACAAAAATATGCTAATTTTTTTTAAATTTAAGCATAAATTAGGCATATTAATATGAAAATAAAGACAAATAGTGTTCTAATTCTCCTACCCCACTTGAGATTTGCTCGGTATGATCCTCCATATTGCGTATATGAGCAAGAATGTGTATTGTAAAAGCGTCTGAATGCCCGCATTACTACAACACACATAGAATTCCAAAAAATAAGCATACCACCAATTTCATCATCTCGTTTAGTAAGTTCCTATATTAATATTCAGAAAACAATAGAAATCTTTCTCCAAATGGGTAGAAAACAAAAACTAAAAACAAATACTGTACCGAAAATCGATTTGCCGTATCTATGTTTCAGGATATGCCGTATTGAAACCTCTAAGAAAATAGTCCAAATACGAGTCAGAGGTTAAATACGCCGTATCCAGAAATTGAAATACGCCGTATTAAAAAGACTAATAGTAATCTTTTAAGTGTTGGAAAATAAAAGGGATAGCGTCCATGTTAGGTCAGTACGCCATATCCATGGAATTGGATACGCCATATCCATGGAATTGGATACGCCATATGGACTATGTGAGAAGACAGACTCAATAAAAATTGAAATTACATTCCGAGTTGTCTCTCGTCAAGCACCTTTGTTTTTGGACAGTCTTTAAGTTAGACTCCCTTTAGCTTCAGTTCATCCTTATAAAATAACTTAGGGTTGAATGAAATGCCAAATGACACATATAAATTTTTAAAATTCATTAGCACACCCATCTTTAAAAATTTCCAAATCATGATATTAATACGTAATTCCATAATAAAAGTTTCAATTGTAAAAAATTTATTGTTTGTATCATAACTTGTTTTCCAAAGTTTATTTAACCATTGTGTATAGGTACCAACATTGATACTTATTATATTACGTAATGGTTCAATAAATATATTCTCTTAAGATTGTTCGATACCTATTTTATCTTTACCATTGTCCTTATCTGATTTTAAATCATTGACAGGAAATATATCATAAGAAAATAGCTCTATATCAATACTCAAGATGGTGAATTTTTCTTTTTTGGAAAATCGTTTCTTTAAAGCTTTTCTTTTTGATATAACATTTTCATCACAATATTCGGACAATGATGTTTCATTATTTCAATTAACTTCATCGACATGCTGAGAACTTAATGCATCATCATAAATTATAGTTGGGAATTTTGTTTTAAAAAATCTAAGGTAGTCAATATCTCCAATATAATCGATCTTACCATACTTGGCAGTATCCTAGTTATACACTTTACCATTTCTAAGAGCTTTCTCAGTTTCATACTGAATATATTCTTTCATAGTCATATCTGGGTCCTCCATTTCCTGTAATAAATTGGCTACGAACACATATAAAAAGGTCAAATAGATCGATACGTCGTATTCAGTGAATTGGATTCGTCATATTTATGTTTGATGTCGAATACGCTATATAGATTTTTAAAAGTGAATACGCCGTATCCAAATATATGAATACGTCGTATTTAGTGTTCGAACAGATACAGAACATTAGGATTTTACAAATGTAGAAAAGAAAACACACAAATATGCAGAATTATACAAATGCAAACTAAACTAAACTAACTAATCTAAAAACACTAAATCTAAATTAAATCACTAATAAACAAGAATTAAACAAATTCACTCCCCGACAACAGCGCCAAAAACTTGATGTGTCGTGTCGTTATGTGTAGGTAATATTTATATTCAAGTTTTACTATTTATATTTTGCCGAATTTACCTATTAACTAACACTAATAGGTAGCGTACCCGATCAATTGTAGGTTCATTGGTAAGTAGGGTGTTTAAACCTAAACTAACGCAAAGAGGGGGGTTTTAGTCTGAGAGACTGGCACAAGTTTTGGTTTACCTAATCTAAATGATGATAATTAACACAAACAAGTTAACAAACAAACTATTAAAGAAGCAGTCAAGCCTAATGTAAGGAAAACGTATAAGCCAGTTTAATATAATAAAATGCATGTATTGTTTGTGAGTGCAATGATTGTTCTACTTCGTTATATATCATTCTTAAGCTTAGGTGGGACTTATCCCTAAACTCTAGGTTTATATTCTAGTTAATCCTATCACAATCAATCTAAACCTGAATAAAGTAGTCATAGTTGATTATAATCTATCTAAGAGACAATATTGGTGATTATATCAAAACCTAGCTCATTGAGGCTTTACTAACTTATTGCTTAACGGCTATATATATACTAATAGTCTACTGTCCAGATCTTCACCTAAGGAAACAGAATGTTATGTGTAATCCTAAGTCACCACTTAGTCTACCTATTCACTTAATCGAAGGCAAAGACAAGTTATTAATATTATGATCCTATTACTCTAGATATATAAACGGCTATATGTAGTTCTATCCTGGACTCTAGCTAATGCGATATTTGTATTCCTAGATACAGTTGAATGATAGGTTAAACACATATTTAAGCACATAAACGAGTATGAAGTAATAAACATAATCAACATGCAACGAATAAGTAAACAATCAATATAAACAAAGCAAACATTAAATTATCATAAACATGACTAATACCTAAAGGTATTAGCGGATAGCCATTGTAACAATACACGAATTCATAGATGAACGATTAAAGTACATAAATGTAACCCTAACCGAACGCGTATATAAAGTGTAGAGATTACAAGGGTTTTCCTATGGATTGGATCACTTTGTAGGACCTTCTTGGCTTCTTAAATCTTCTGAGAATCGAACATAGTGGGTAAAAGCATACCTAAAACCGAGTTTAGGGTTTTGTATTTATAGAGTATGGAAAAATGTTGATACACCATATTAAAAGGGTTCAAAAAAGTCATATAAAGTGGTAAACTTGGTGAGGGCCTCCAACGAATTATTATATTCTAGAATATTCATAAACCATTACAACATATGAGTCCTCTAGATACAGCATATAGCTCTTTTCTCGTCATGGATGTCTTGTGAAGTTAGGGCATGGATATGCTGTATCTTCTTACTAAATACGGCATATTGAGGTAAAACAGTTAGTTCTTCTTCGTTGATCAAAGTATTATATACGGCGTATCATTGATGTGGATACAACGTATTCTTCAAAGTCAGGTAATGGTCTTTTAAGTTCGTCAAAGTCTTGGATACGGCGTTTACTTCTAGAATGATACGACGTATAGGTTTTCAGAATCTGTATACTTTCTTGAACTCTTCATTTGTGCTCCATAATGCATGCCCTTTTAGCTAACTTTCACCAAATGCTCGATAATTACTACAATTAATAAATATAACCAATTAAGTACCAATTCTTATATTAAAGAATGTAAAATGAGTAATAGAGATGCGATAATGATGCTATAAAATAAACATTATTTGATGTCATCAGTCGCTTACATTATTTTCTGACATAAAGCTAAATGTCGAGTCCTTCTTCGGGTACAACCAAACCAGTTATGTTTATAGCCCAACATAACAAACCCTTACTTCTCTTACAATATTTTCTGACACTAAGCTAAATGTCAAGTCCTTCTTCGATTATAACCAAACCCGTTATGTTTTGTGGCCCAACATAACAAACCTTTTGTTTTAAGGCCTAAACACATAAACTATCTAATCTTTAATTTAAGTGATGTATGATGATGACACAAAGTGAGATCTAAGACATAATAGTCAAATCGATATAAGTGCCTTCTCTGAACATCAAAAAACTCTAAGCTTGATATGGATGAACTTCTTTGGACAAGAAGACTTCTATATATGAATATGACAGAGCACTAATCTTGTTTATTGTAGATCTTCATATGTGTATGGTTGTGGCGGATGTCAAGATCTCTAAGCTTGCATAGATTGATGATCAAGGAAAAATATGCTTACAACAATTGATCAATTAGAAGCATCATAATCAAGGGTTAATTGTGGTTTTAAGGGTGTTAAAAATGTGTGTTAAAATGAGAGAAAAACTAGTCTAAATGTATGAAAAAATCACTTCTTGAAGTGTGAAAAAATCAGTTCTTGAAGTGTGAAAAAGAGCTATTATTTTTTGACAAAAAATCTGACTGTTATAGACCTAAGGTCCCTTAGATAATTAAGAGACCATCGCATAATTAAGGGACCGTCATCTTTATTAAGGGACTGTCTAGTGTTTTCTGTGCCAAGATGCTCATCTTTTTTGTTTTTAGTGGTAAAGTGAAAAATTGGTGAAAGCTACTTTGTCTAATTACTTTTGTAAAAGATATTTTGTCACATTAAAAATGTAATATGTGAAAATGTAAAGTGTATGAAAAAAATATTTCTTTGATCGGAAATCTAGTTTACGTCAAGTGAAAACTTGTGTCTAAATAAAAATGTTTACGTTAACTTTTATGTAGTGACACCAAAAATATTATTTAGACATTTCTTATGATTTGTAAAGTGGTTTGATCATAATAAAACATAACAAACATATTCAAACATGTATTGAAGCATACCCGACACATCGAGATATGTTGATGTAAGTATGCTTTGATAATTTGTGGTTACGAGTAACTTACGCATTTTACGTTATATATCACAAGTTACATGTTTGTCATTATTAAAATAGAATAAACTGTTTAGTTTATGTATCGTAATATTTTTTACTAACAATCTTCCCTTTTTGATGATGACAAATATGTAAACTATAACACACAGTCCAATGTAAAAGTTACTTGTTTACTTTCCCTTCTCCCCTTTTGTCGAAGCAAAAAAGGTGTGTCTATGAGTTCTCTACTTCTATCATTGCTCCCCTATGGTAGGTGCTCCGAGTATACACGTCATCCTCCCCTTTGTACAATGCCTTCCTATCTGCCCAAAAAAGGCAAGCTTACATCATCCCATTGAAGTTTTCTATCACCACAGTTTAAACAACTCTATGTTATGTACCCAGATACACCCGAGCCCCCTAGCTCATTGCATCCTCATGATTATCACATCCCTTATGTATTGACTCTAGCTAATCCATGTATAAAATTGGTTACAAAGGCTTAACCTACATCAAGGGTTAGTTTTGTGCCACAAAACAAAGTTAGTAGACAAGCGCATATATAATAAGGACGATGATAGCCAAAAAAGAAAAAGATAGCAAAAGAGATGATGATAGCTATATATATATATATGAAGAAGATGCATATAGTAAGACGTTATCGGGGATTACGATATGATAGTCTTATGTATGAATGCTATGAAGGGTGACAATTTCAAGGAATGTTGGAAACTAGACACATGAAATTGTTGTTTAAAACAATAACCTAAATAATAAAATGAAAATAACGAGATGAAAATAAAGAATAATTGTTATTCAAAAGCGCTTAAGACTCGACCGACACCCTACGGTATAATTGTTCAATCAATCACACCAACTTTAATAAACGAGAATGGAATTTGTTTATTAATCGATAAAACGCTTTTATGAGAATGACATGTTCCTTTATGATATCATGATCTACCAAAGATGATTATTTGGATTCGGATAGACTTTCACCAAGGGTTATATTGAGAGATTTCTAAATCCTCAAGGTTTTCCCCTTTTAAGCATTTTGTGTACTTTTCATGTTTGGGGTATTCTAAGGAAAACATCATCGTAAGACTTTAAGTTGAACTAAATATTGACGATAAGGATTATTTGTTTAAAAGACATACTCAACATGTTCTTAGAAGAAATTTTTTTATGTCATTTAAAAAAATTCATTAATATCTTAATGAGATATGCTAAAAATATACTCAAAAGGAGTTAAGAAAATAAGATTCCATATAGTGGAAAAGTAGGAAAGAGTGACTGAAAATCAAGAGGGAAGATGTTGAGCCAAGGTTGGCAAGGACGGTTTAAATTAATATATCATTTGCACTCACAATGATATGCATGGTATGTTGAAAAGATGTGTATGTGATCCTAATGTGAGGAGTGCATTATTCTCATTATGAAAGGATGATAAATTTTATGATCCTAGTTTTGTTGGTTGTTAATGTTGAAGAATAAAGGTGGTTGTGTGTTATCAAGAGGCAGTGGTAGGTCTTTCATGATTTTAGTGCTATGGAAGTTTACAAGAGAGGACCAATCATTTGACGGGTGAAGGGATTTTGTTAGGAATATAAAAAGTGTTTATTATTCGTTATGAGTTGGTCTTGTGTTAATAAGTAAATTGTTGTCCCAGGATGTAGGATACCTCTTGTTGGATCTCACTTCAATATATTGAATTCCTTAAGCTTGTTTAAAGTTTAGTTATATTAGATAAATCTAACACAACTATAGTAGAAACTTTATTAAGTATATTAAAGATTATGTGGAATATAATCTTTAATATTAGAAGAATTCTTAATGAAACAATAACTCTATGAACACACAATTCAACAATAAAAGCTCCAATATTATTATTACAAATAATACGAATACTCTCCTAGTATTAGGGTTACAAAACCTTGAAGCTATGACAATTCTATGAATGACTCGTTTTGGTACTTGTGTAAATGATTGAGATTGTAATCGTTGTTACAAACTTTATGCCCTAGGACCTCCTTTTATATACCAAGGAGTCCTAGTCGATTTACAATATATTCCTAAAACTTAGAATATTCTTTATGATTTATTCTATAAATATCAAATACTTATCACGTAAGTAATCTTGATCTCCAAACAGTCTTTTTTTTCCTTTTATCTTTATCCTTTCTCTTCTGACAGTAGAAACTCTTTCAGCAGTCTTAATCTTTGAGCAATTGTAACTTTTGTACTAGCAGCATTAACTTAGCACCAACAACAGTAACTTATACACCAGCAGCATTAACTTAGCAGCAGTAACTTCAAGAAGCTTTTAATCCCAACAATCCTCCTGTAAACTTGATATTTATCTCCAAAAATCATCAAGTTTCATTCAAAGCTTCATCTATCACTAGGAGGATGCTTCTAAACACTTCATTTAGGTACATAGCCTTCCTTAAGCTATTTCTTGACCAATTTAAGAAGCTCAAATGCCATTTCACACTCATAATCAACTTGAAGCTTCACATCATTAAACATCTGATATAGTGTGTGATTTGTAAGTGGATAGATCTTCTCAACCAACAGATAAAAAAGCATGTTCTGCATTGTTACACAACTCCACAAGAATCATAAAGCTTCCAGTTCAGCACTTTAACTAATCCTTGTTGATTCTTCCATACATTATCTTCAACATGATGTTCAAACATGGTCTTCAAATTAAGAAGTAAGAAATTATCCATGTAATTCACTGGCTCTGTCTTCTTAAATCTTTCTTTGACTATACTCCAAATAACTTCTAAGTCTTCTCTGTCAAAGTTTTTAAGCATCTTTCCAAAAGTTAAATACATCTGAGTCTTACCATCTGCTTTGATAATTTGGAAATAGCTTTTCTTTCCTTCTTTTTAGATCTTGTAATCAACAATGGTTGGAGATTTAGTAGATAAAGGTGTAGCATCAATAGTTACATCATCTCCATCATCTAGAGTTATTTCCAAACATTTCTTAAGCTCTTCAGACTCTTTGTCTTCTTCCAACTTTAGCTTTTTAGACCTTTCTTGTTCTAGCTCTTCTCCTGCTCTCTTTAAACTGCTCACATGTGCTATCTCTGCTTCTGCCTTCTTAGAACTCTCTTCTACCAACTCAGTTCTGTAGTCAACAAAGGTATTCACCCTTTTCATTGCTTTATCAAATAATTCTTGAATATTGGCAAAGGACTTGTTCTTCAAACTTTTGGGCTTCCATCCTTCTATGTTTTTTAGATAAGTACACATGATACTCCTTTGTTAGGCTCTTGTTGGTGGTCTGTTCCTCTTTTCTTCTGCTCTCTTAGCTGCAAAATGTTTTTTTCTTTGCTCTAAGAATTGTACAAACAATCTTGCCTTTTTAGCATCAATAAATTCATCTTGCTCTTGAGCTTGTAGTCTTTGAGCCAACTGATAATCAGCATCAATTTTAGCCTGAACATCATCCCAAGTTATGTTGGCTTCTTCAACTTGTTGAGCTTTTTCTCTGGTAAGCCTTTCTTCTTCCTCTTCTAGCTTAAAGGCAAGTTCTTCATCAAGCCTTAGTAGTTCTTTCTTAGATATTTTCTTCACAGGTTCTGGTTCAACCATTTTGCCTTTACCCTTGTCCTGAACCTTGACTTGTGATGGTTGTTGTGAAGAAACTGTTGGTGTAGGTGCTTGCTCCTGTTCATGAATAACAAGCCCTTTTGCTCTGGGTCTTGTGCTAACAACTGTAATTGTTGTAGCAGCAGTTGTTGTTGTAAGTGTTGGTGTTGTTGTACCCTGCTCTGGTTCTTGTATCACAACCTTATCAGCCTTGGGTTTTGCACTCTTCAACTCTGCCAGTGCTTGAGCCAAAGTCATTTCAACATCAGTTATTGCAGTTGTTGTAGTTGTAGTAGCACTAACTAGAATTGTAACAGCAATAACTTCTTCAACCACACTTCTTGTTTCCTCAGTAGTGTTAACAACATCTACACTTTCAACAATCACCTCATCACCATCTAAGTCATTAACACCAAACACATCTTCATCAGTCTGAACATTGACCAAGTAAATGTCTTCATTAGTATCAATATCAGCTATCCTCCCCTGTTTGGATGCATCCTCTTCACCTAAACCTTCTTCATCAGAGGATTCCACTCTTCTAGATGAACCAACCTTGTATAATCTTTTAAGCCCATGAGTTCTTGACTTATTCCTTCTCTCTAGCTTCTTGACTCTCTTTTTTAAACTTGTAATCTCCATAGCTTGAGTGGTCTTTGTAGTCTCCAAAGCAAGAACTCTTGATTGTAAAGTTGTACATAATTCCATCAATTCCTCAAGTTTCAGACTATCCTCACCACTTCGAAGTGTGTTACCTCTTACGAGCAGTGGATCATTGGAATGTTTAGATACATTCTCAGACCTAGTCTGAGCAATTGTATCCCCCATGGTTTCTTAGCGCCTAGAACCACCACCTGAACTAGTTCTTGGGAAACTTGGTTCATTAGGTGTTGCCTTGGATTGGGTCTTATTGATGTTACCCCTATCCTGCTCTGCATCTAAGCTAGTAGCAGTAGTGGCAGCCCTTTCCAAACTGTCATCCATCTCCTCATAGACAGCCTCATCTGCTACATTGTCTGTAGGACCACTAGACTAAGGTATCTCAGTGTCCTTTCTCTTTGGCTTCCTGGGTTTTTGTTTCTTTTGAGGTTGAGATGTTGATGGTTGAATAATAGTGGGTGTGTGATGGGGACCAGTGGGATTTGCTTAACCTTCACCTATTTCTTCTTGATTGTGTACCACCATGGTTGGAAATAATTGTGTTTCCCTTCCAGAAAAACCTTTCCCTACCCTTCTCATGTTTCCAAAAATCTTCTTAGTATGAGAGGGTGTAACATAAATCCTTTTATGACTTGGCATCCCTTCCAGTTTCTTATCCAAAAAGACTTGTACAAACCTTGGATACATTAAGAATTTTCCAGACATATTCTCCAAGTTCTTCACCATACTTTCAAATATGTACTTTGAAAAGTTAAACTTCTGGTTTGTAGCTAAACAGATGATTGCAGATGCCATAGTGCTAATAACTATTCATGCGTAGCTTAGACACTTAGCTATGTAAAATAGTATGATTAAGGAATTTCCATTATGGGGAAAAGAATCTCGTATAGAAAGTAAGCTTCTGTAATATTTTCTCATACCCTATTAATGTAAGTTGTTCAAATATGGTAGCATTGGGTAGACAATCAACACCTTCAGCATCTTCTAGTTGAAGATCTCTTCTTACAATCGACTCAGTAATGATTATCTTCTTTCCATCCACTAGGGCTTGTAACTGTACTTCCCCATTGACAGTTTTTGCCTTGACAGTAGCCCAGAACTATTCAATACACAAAGTGTATATAGTAGGATTGATTGTTAGTGCATATCTTATAGGATTTGCATTCAGAAAATCTATTATCTGCTCAAACCCTTCACTTTCTGCGGGTTTAGACAAAAATGCGACCAAATTATAAGTATCAGCAAACTTTAGGGTCGTCATTGTGTTGGATTTTAATGATGAGTGATGAAATTGAGTTAGGGTTTGTGAATAGAGAGTATATGAAAGTATGAAAATGATCAAATGAGTGATTGAAACCCTTAATCGAAGTATTTATGAAAATACCCTCAACAGCATTAACGTTCACCAGCAGTTGTAAGTTCTATTACCTAGAGCATAACTTTCAATAGTGTTAGTATAGTTTATGCCTAGCAGCATTAACTTTCAATAGCAGTAGTAACCCAACAGTATTAGCTTTATTTCTAGCAACATTAACTTTGAGTTACCAGCATTAACTCTAATTGCATTCCAAACACTTGTCTATTTTTAAAATATTCAACTCTCTTTCTGTTTTTGAACTCACCATTTCTCTCAATTCTTTTACTCACCAAATCACTCTGTCTGTTTTTATTTCACACAACTCTCTTTCTATTTTTATGCTCACTTTTTCTCTCAATTCTTTTTCTTACTAAAACACTCTATCTGTTTTTATTCTACACATTCTCTTTCTGGTTTTTTTATTTCTCACTAACTCTCCCAATTCTTTTACATACAAACTCTTATCTATTTTTTCTAATAACCAGCTTTTCCATTATCAATCTAACACTTTTCTTTGTTTTTTCTGCAAAAATTTAGTCCCAAAACTAAGAAAATACAAGCCATAGCAAATTTTCACAATAATCACAGTATTATTTATACCTAGCAGTATTAAGTATAACTAACAATATTAACTCAGCAGTATTAAGTATAACTAGCAGCACTAATTATACTTAGCAGCAGAAACTTTTAATGACATGAATAACAGTACTAATTCATACAAAACTCTACAAAAACATAAAGAGATAAAGGATTTTAAGAATTTAGCATTCCAATACTAGCAATCAAATATTGAAACCTACTTACATCAAAAGCTTTTGTAAGTAAATCTGCAACATTCTTGTCAGTATGGATTTTGACCATTTGAATCGACTTCTTTTCATTGCAATCCCTAATAAAATGTTGTCTAATATCTATATGCTTTGTTTTTGAATGAAAAACAGGATTTTTAATTATGCAAATAGTACTATTATTGTCAATAAAGATCTTGGTATGCATAAAATTGTACCCATAATCAAGGAGTTGATTCTGAATCCAAAGCACTTGTCTACAGCAACTTGAAGCAGCCACATATTCAGCTTCTGTTATGGAATTTGCAGCCACTGTCTGTTTCTTGCACTGCCATGATATCAATCTACATCCAAGGAATTGACAACCTCCTATTGTAGACTTTATATCCAAGCTTGCTCCAGCATAATCACTATCAGTGTATGCTACCAAATCAAAAGGAGAATCTTTTGGATACCAAAGGCCCAATTTTGGTTGACCTTTTAAGTACCTAACAATCGTTTTCATAGCATAAAGATGTTAAACTTTTGGATTGACTTGGTATCTAGCACAGGCACACATTGGAAACATGATGTCAGGTCTTAAAGATGTAAGATACATCAATGAACCAATCATTGACCTATACATATGAACATCTACTTCTTCTCCATCTTCATCCTTGAGCAGAGGCTTTTGAGTTTCCATTGGTGTGTTTGTTGTCTTGACTTTTTTAAACCCAAATTTCTTTAGAATATCACCAACATATTTATCTTGACTAATAAATATGCCATTCTTCTTCTGCTCCACTTGTAATCCTAAGAAGAATGTAAGTTCTCCCATAGAACTCATCTGAAATTTCTCATGCATCAACTTTTCAAATGTATTGCATAGCTCCTTCTTTGTTGAACCAAAGATGATATCATTCACATACACTTGAACTAGCAAAATATCACCTTTGTTCTTTCTGATGAATAAGGTCTTGTCAATTTTCCCTCTTTCAAACCCATTGTCCAACAGATATGTTGACAAGGTTTCATACCAGGCTCTAAGAGCTTGATGTAGTCTATACAGTGCTTATTTAACCTTATATACTCTATCAGGAAAAGTCTAGATCTTTAAATCCTGGTGGTTGACATACATACACCTCTTCTTCAATCTTCCCATAGATAAAAGCACTTTTTACATCCATTTGATACACCATAAAATCTTTAAATGAAGCATAAGCTAAAAATAGCCTAATTGCTTTAATTCTTGCAACAAGAGCAAAGACTTCATCATTAGAATC
Source organism: Tanacetum coccineum (assembly GCA_026074375.1). Lineage (NCBI taxonomy): Eukaryota > Viridiplantae > Streptophyta > Magnoliopsida > Asterales > Asteraceae > Tanacetum > Tanacetum coccineum. The sequence goes on along the minus strand of BQNB010026777.1, from coordinate 13,273 downwards.
AATCCTTTTTCTAGGTGTACCCTTAAGCAAGCAATCTTGCTTTGTTTCTTATCACAATTCCTCTTTTATCCTTTTTATCTTGATACACCATTTAGTGCTATAGCCTCTTTTTCCATTTGGTAATTACCCAAGTCAAACTTTTGTAAATTGGAATTATAGAAGTCTTCTGCCTATCCTTTATCCAACTTGGATTACTTCAATGCAATGATTAACTTTTTGGGTTTTCCTGCTGATAAAAACAAGCAAACAAGCAGTTTTGAAGGTCTTTATGGTTTGTTCTTTGTTTGGGGGGGAAAAAATAGTACTAAACAAAAACCCATGCTCTCCACATCTTTGACTGTTTCTTGTTTGTGTAGCCGATTGCGAATTCCATTCACTTGATAAGAGGATTGATCTCTATGGAATTCTTGTAGTTAGATAGGGACTAAATTGGATTGTTTATCCATTATTGTTCCTGCAGCCTGTTTGCCACAACCTTCTTCATTATCTCTTGAGAGGTCAAATATGCTTATATCTTCCAAAGCAGGCATATTTGGATCATCTGGAAGTTCAATGCTTGTTTTTCCACCAACAACATTAACTTTATTTATGTGCAGCATTAAAAAACATTGTTAGTGCTGTTACACATATTACATCCTTCTCTTGATCAATACTTTCACTATCTTTTCTTGGATCTTCATCAACTCTTCTCATCATCACTTGAAGGTTTGGATCCATCATCTTGAGAACTCCTTTGGATCTTGGGAAAATGGTGGATCAGCAGACCACAATGGTAGCAAAATGTAATTTTTAACAGGTTTTGTCTCCTTTCTGGCTTGACCTGCATTATCACTTGCTTTTGTACCTCAAAAACCATTAGACTGTGTGTCCTGCAAAACATTGACTCATAATTATTGTTTCTTGTTTAGTGCATCAATATCAAATAGCCAATCTGGTTCCACTACTATAACATTCAGGTGTATTCTCACTAACCCTAATATGAAGTTTTTTTCACTATCTTCGTTTATTATTGAATAGTCTAAAGGCTTTACTATTTAAAGAGTATCCAACAAAGAAACCTTCATCAGCCTTACCATCAGATTTTCCTAAGTGATCTATGGTATTGAGAATGGTAACAGGACACCCAAATGGTCTCATAGTCCTAGCATAGTCCTAGCAGCCTCAGTTAGTGTCCTATTTCTCCTCTTAGCAACTCCATTTTGTTGAGGTCGTTCTACCTTCCTTTTACAAACTTGATTCTTGCTCTGTTCTTGAACGCAGTTACATTAAACTATTAATCTCCTTAACCTTGGCGATCTACTGATTTTTTTCCCAGTTATAAAGGACTTAAGAATGCCACTAGTCTCATCCTTAGTAGCTAGAAAGAAAACCCATGTAAACCTACTATAATTATCTGTGACAACTAGGCAATACATTTTCTTCATAAGGATTTTTACAAATGTTGGACCAAACAAGTCCATATGCAAAAAATGTAAAGGAAGACTGATTGAGTTCTCTGTTTTGGACTTACAAAAGGCTCTGTGCTGCTTTCCCTTTTGACAAGCAACACAGGTTTGATCATTTTCAAAAAGTTTAGAAGGTAAACCTCTTAGAAGATTTCCCTTAACCAATTTATTCATGGTTTTAAAATTTAAGTGACCTAGCCTTCTATGCCAAAGTTTAGATTCATCAGATGTGGCTTTTACAAAAAGGCAAGTTAAACCTCCTTTAGGATTTATGTTCTTTAAATCAAAACTATACATATTGTTCTTTCTAGGAACTCTAAGTAAATACTTGACTCTTCTTCAATTACTTAATGTTTAGAGATAATAAAAAAATTACATTCAGTTTCTTTAAAAAGAAACATTTTCTTTTTATCAACATTTTTGAGACACTAAAGAGATTAAAACTTTATACATCTCTCACAAAATTTCTCATTCTTTAAAATCTAGAATACCCGTTCTAATGTACTTTTCAGGTGATTTTCCCTCCTTTGGGTTCCCTCCAAAAGAAAACATCCTCCATCTATTCTTAATAGGCTTAGATAGGAAATTTTCCTGTCATGTGAGATAAGAAAATCAGTTTCTTTTAGGGACCCAAGCCATCACTGACTTGGATCTGCCTTGTGCATCAACATAATCAAATTTTTTTAAGGTGATTAATGCACTGTTGTGTTTAAAAACATGGTCTAAAACTTTAGTCTTTGGTTTCCAAACCCAACAAGCTGAGGATTTAACAGCATTAACATTATTTCTCTTAACAACATTAACTACTGCTTTTGGCCTGACAACATTAAATATTGCTTTTGGCCTGACAGTATTAACATTATTATCCTTAACAGTATTAACACTCTGATTAAAATTATTGTTTTTAAATGTTGCATTCTTATGAATGGGCCTCTTAATAGTTGAATGTGTTGCTTTAGAAAGATATGGCATTGGTCTAGCAGCATTCACTATTGTTTTTAAGTAAGCAGCATTAATTTGTCTAGCAGTATTAAATAATACTGCTATTATTCAAATATTTTGTCTAGCATTATTAACTGATACTAAGCCAGACTTTATTAGTACTGCTTTTGGAACCATGTTCTTTTTAGGTTAGAGGTGCGTCTTTTTGGCAAAATTTTAATGACTCACCCTTTTAGCATTGTTCCAAACAGGTTTTACCACCCTTTGATAATTACAATTAACTGGCAAGTGATCAAAACTTCCACACATATAACAAGCTTTGTTAAACATCTCAAAATTATTTCCTACTCTCTAAGACATCATATTATTCTAGTTTCTTTGATTGCCTTTAGGAATGTGAGTGTTTTCACCTATTGTGCTCAACTTGTTTAGTAGTTTTCCTATCAGTTTTGTTTGTTTGTTTAGCTTTGACAAAGTCTATCATAACAAAACTAGGCTTAGCTGTTTTCTTTTCAATCTTAGTTTGAGACATATTTTCTTCCTCGCTATCTGACACCCAATCCTCAATAATTGGAGCACCATTATTCGTTTTAACTGCTTTAGGCTTTGCTTCACTAGCCTTAGCTTCACTGTTCTCAACTACAAGCTTAATAACTACAGGCTCATTTGTAAACTCTTCTAAGCCAGTAAATGACAAGTCAGGTTTTGGAGGCATGAAATTTCCTGTTAGGGGAGGTGGAACTGCATTATAGCCTAAACCTTTCTTGCAATTGTCTACAATCTGACTCTCTATAATCTTGTTTAAGCTTTTAGATGCATTTTTAAATTTGTCTACATTAAACTGAATGCCATCTTTTTCCTTTTGAACTATTTCTAGCTTCTTCCTAAGCTCCCCAATAGTTATCTCTCCTACTTGAATATCCCATTTTAAGCCGTTAATCTTTTCTACATAAACAGACTCATTCTTTTTATAAAATTCAAGTCTTTCTTCTACAGACTGTAAACCTGTCTTATAAGCTACAACCATTAACTCAGATTTCTCAAATCTTTTCAATAGTTGTTCATATTGAGATTTAAGCACTTCAACAGTTTCAAGACAAGATTTTGAGCAAGTAGAATCATTAGATACCTCAGAATCAGAACTTGAAGATGAGTAGGCCATGAGTGCATAATTTGTTGGTCCTTCCTCTGCATGATCACTCCAGTCATAACCACCAAGACCATCACATAAGATCAAAGCATTGGAAGTAGTTGTCTCTACTGGCACACTTCTTCTTGAGCTTTCCCTGTTCCTGTTGTCTTGGTTTCTTGGAACTCTGCACTCTCTAGCAAAATGTCCCCTCTTGTGGCAGTTGTAGCACTCCACCTTGGACTTATCAAACCCAATGGTCTCATTACCATTAATAGTCACCTTCCTTCCAGTGTTCTTCAAGAACCTTCTTGCCCTTATTGTCAACATGGCAATCTGCCATCTCAAATCTATCTCTTCCAAGTCATCTGGCTGGAGTTGTTGTAAGTCCTCATTTGCAAGTTGAGGACTAATTGGTTGACTAGCAAAGAATGCACAGGTCACAACATCACTCAAGTTATCAACATTTATTGGATTAGTAGCATTAGCTTGAGTGCTGGCAGCAGAAACTCCATGAGCAGTATTAACTGCTTCATTAGTGCTGCCAGAGTTGTTAAAGGACACAAAAGCCATGTTTTGTGTGCTTGTACTTGAGCTTGATGTCCCTTTGACTTCTGGTTCATATACTTTGAGATTGTTGTAGAGATCATCCATGCTCATTATCTCTAATTCAGGCTTGTTCCTCCACACAACAACATGTGTGTTCGATTCTGGTGACAAACTTCTCAACAGCTTCTGATTCACATCTTCTTGTGAAAGTGTTTCACCCAAAATCTCCAGCTGACTCACAAGATTCTAAAGCCTATCAAAAGTTTGATCAAGGGTTTTTGAGCTAGGAGCAGTGAAGTTTTCATACTGCTGTTTCAAGAGATTTCTTCGTAGCAGCATTCCCACCAAACCTCTTTTTAATAGCTTCCAGCAGCAACTTAGCATCCTTGATGGAGTTGAATTTTAACTGATGTTCATTAGGTATTCCTATCATCAAGGTGCTTCTGGCCTTCACTTCTAACCTCTTCTGAGCCTTTTCTTCAGCAGTTGTAGGAGGTATTATTTTCTCAACACCTTCCACAACTGTTGTTTTTTGTGTAGTGTTTCCATTCTCTATGACTTCCCATAGAGCATAGTCAATCATCTGGATGTACTGTTCGATTCTCATCCCCCATAACTCAAACTCACCAGGTTTAAGCATTGGAACCTTGGATGTAGCCACCATATGTACAGATTCTGAATCCATATCTTCTTGCAAATAGATCTTGTATATTTAAATAGGTTCTTCTAAATCACAGCTTCTCAACAAGCTCTGATACCACTTGTTGATCCCACTTCAATAGATCTTTAATTCCTTATGCTTGTTAAGGTTTTGTTATGCTAAATAAATCTAACACAACTATAGTAGAAACTTTGTTGAATATATTAAAGATTATGTGGAATCTAATCTTTAATCAATAAGAAGAATTCTTAATGAAATAGTAACTCTATGAACATAATTCTATGAACACACAATTCAACAAACAATAAAAGCTCCAGAATTATTATTACAAATAATACAAATACTCTCCTAGTATTAGGGTTACAAAACTTTAAAGCTATGATAACTCTATGAATGACTCGTTTGAATTTGATACAGATACAAAACTCTATGTCCTAGAACCTCCTTTTATACACCAAAGAGTCCTAGTCGATTTACAATATATTCCTAAGATATAGAATATTCTCTATGATCTATTCTATAAATAACTAATACTTATCACATAAGTAATCTTGATCTCCAATCAATCTTTATCCTTTCTTCTGTCTTTATCCTTTCTCTTCTGACAGTAGAAACTCTTTCAGCAGTCTTAATCTTTGAGCAGTTGTAACTTTTGTACTAGCAGCATTAACTTAGTACCAGCAGTAGTAACTTTACACCAACAACATTAACTGTGTATAAGCAGTAGTAAATACTTAGAATATTTTTTTCAATCTTCACCAGCAGTACTAACTTTACACTAGCAGTACTAATATATATACTAACAGTAATTACTGTGAACTAGCAGTACTAACTTTATACTAGCAGCACTAACTACTTAGCATATTTTTCATTAAACTTAATGAACAACACTAACTTTTACTTAGCAGCAGTAATACAAACCTTAGCAGTAGTAACTTCAAGAAGGCTTTTAATCCCAATAATTGGAGAGGGAAACATTGCTTGTTTTTACTTTTGGACGCAAATTCTTTAAATTTTATGTTTACTGTTATGCCTAACTACCGTTAACCCATTCTAGCCTATCATGAATCGTTAATTATCGTAAGCGCAAGTGTTATAAATAGATCTATTTAGGCTTGAATATACCCCATTCGGGTTTGGTGATTCTTACTAGTATCAGAGGTACTGATCAAATGGACGTATAGCATGTCGAATCTCTAGGTTATCTTGGGTTGGATACCTGGTTTGGGCATTTGTAATTCGGCATTAATTTGTTGCATACTTTGTTTAGCTTCGGTGTCATGAGCTTAAGCGAACATAAACGCATTTTCTTTGTGATTATTGTATGTGTTACAATAAATCATACGTTTTGGAAATCTTGTGGTCCTTAATTATACTTTAACTAAACCTATGAACTCACCAACTTTATGTTGATGTTTTAGGCATGTTTTTCTCTGATGCTTAACGTTGGAACTCTGTGATATACTATGTGGCTTCTCATGCATTGTCTTCATTTTTCAAGAATTTATCTATCGATTTAATACCTGTTGTTTTCAAAACATATTACGCTTCCGCATTTATCTTAATTTTTTTTGAACTATGTATCAACTTTGTTATTTAAACTAATGCAATGATGTAAAATTTTTAAAACGTCCATATAGTGGTCATTTCCTTGTACCTTGTGTTGTGTATATTATGACGTCACGCCCCTAAGTTTCCTATTCCGCTGCTATCAAATTTAGGGGTGTGACACAACAGAAGAACTATAAGTGGTTTATGTCAGGATACTAAAAATAATTATGCGAATATATTATCATATACGAATTAAGTGACTATATAAGTCTCACTACTATGAAAATGATGATTCTATGATCTGGAATAGTGTTGTAATATGGTATTATCGAACTTAATTGACTTGTTGGCGCAGTCGAATCTATATGACATGGTGTTCTCTGTTATTATAAATTTTTACAGCGGTTCAGTATTGAAGAGGTAAATATACATTATTACTTTATCTAAAAAGTTAAGAAAATCCATAAAATTTCTTGTTTACTTGTTTATATATGACTGCTGCTAAAATCATGACTTTTTATATAGGGAACTGGAAAGAGTTTTACTGCTATGTTGCAGAAATGCTATCCAAGCAGGTATCTATCAGTCGTCACTTTTTTGAAATGCTAATTCTTCTTTGTTCCAAATTAATTTTTTTTCAAAATTTAGTTGCAAGTGATCTTTTCGAGCTTGGACCTGTCAGCCATTCGTTTTAGTTGGTATACATGTATAATCTTCATACCTATAAGAAGAAATAATTTTTCATATTAACTACATGAATGATACAAAAAACACGGGCTACTCCTACCATCAAAGGATAAGGTTGCTTCTGCAATACAACACTCCAAAAGGAAAGACCAATGTGATGCACTTAAGAAATACATAGTTAGTAACCACCCCCCCCCACCCTGCACCACCAACCCAACACCCGCGGCTCCGGATGCTTCAAGCCGCAATACACCCCATCCAAAATGAACGACCACTGAGTGCAGCACAAAAGAAATCAAAGTTAGTAACATTTGCCAACTCACAGCTTTACCATATATAAAAATTCTACATTTCTACTATTCTTTGGTTATTAATAAAATCTTTTAAAAACATTGAACATTTATAATTTACTTTACTGTAACATTTTGTCACTAAGACAGCTACATCATTAAACTTACCATGTTAACCAATTTAATTAAAACCATTTTTCTAATCTTGACTGAGTGTATTCATTTGAAGTCTATTGTATGCAGGAAAAGTAATAAACACAATTTTCATCCTAATTGGCCATGATTGTAGCAAGGAAACCCTTCCTTGTGCAAACAATTTTAAATCCAACTTCCTCTTTGGCTCTTAGAATGGTTTAAGGAACTATGCTGATATTCCCTCATTTTTTCTGTATATATTTGCTTTTTTAAAATGGTTAAGGTACTTTAAGAAAAGTTTTGTTTCTATCAAATGACAGACCACAGACATGGATACCATGGGCATGGTCAAGTCTGAATCAAACCCTGCATCACTTATACTGCTGCAACTGATCGGCAATATGCAGAGGCAACTAAACTTCTGCTAACAATTAATTGGGGGGGAACAAAGAAATTTACAACCTGGAATGTTACTTTGTATTTAAGTTAGTAGGTCAATAAGTACAAAGGTCCAATAATAATTACATATTTCTCATATACAATAAGTCCGTTCATAAACTTAGACCACGCTTACAAATCTTGTCACATATACTTAACTCAAGTTAAGACTTATGGAGCAATGGTCAAATTTTAAACTTACTTAATACTAAAAGTTCGTTAGCAAAAGTAAGCCTAGGTGACACACAGAACACCCACGGTCTCCCGCCCGCCACATACCCCCTCCGCTAATTCTCCCCTAACAACTTCGCAAAGGGAACGAGACGAACCCCCCAGTCACGCAAATGACCTAGACCTACCCACCAGATACTCCAATAGCCTCCTTATGCTGATGTGTCACGACTATTTATGAGCCACGTGATTAGCCCAATACACATATGACGACCATCAAAATTACAAAAGAGAACACTTTAATGAAAGTACAACGTAACAAATCGATAATTATATGAAGGTACACGAACCAAATCGATAAATTTTGAAAGTACGTTGGTATTCTAACGGCGTTAACCCTTTATAACTATTACTTAACCCCCAAAGACGTATCTTATTGATATAAGCGATACAAATTGAATCTAAAAGCTACTACGGCTAGAACTATCAATCAATACTTTTATACAAAACCATAATGCATAATACTTATAAATATTCTCGGGAACTATGTACACCTATATATGTAATGTTTAATTTCCATAGCTTAAATAACTTGTGGTATCAAGTTACGGGCTTACAACAAAACTAACAACCGATAAATGACACACCAGAAGCAACCTTATGAGACTCTCCGGGCCTTAACCTTGCTCTGCCTTTGTATTTGATTCAATTGTCAGCAAGGCATCTGGTATTAGCGAATTGAGTCCACCAATAATCACCCTACCAGAGATCAATGAACATGAAAAAAGCAAAACCCCAAAGCACAAATGGATGGAAGCTATGATAATCGATCTACAAGATGAAGATCTTAATGCAAGTAACCGTTGGATACCTGCAACTCAGTATCACCTCTCAACGTATACTATGCCGTCACCAAACTCCGCTCCATCTAAAGATCTCTTTACCCACCACCTGCTAGCCAAACCACCTTCAATAACAACAGTTGCACGCCCGCCCGTGAACCTTAAAATCAAAAAGGAAAACCCGTGACCTTGAAAATCAAAAAGGAAAAAAGAAACCAATGTAAAATTTTACTCCTAAAAAGGATAACGCGGTAAAACACAACACGGTAACACCAAAACCGTGTGTTAGTAAAAAAGAAAAAGGCGCAATTATTCACCTTAATTTCAACACACTTTAAATCCCACAACTCGTAATCGACGCGTCTTAGGATGAAATAAGCTTGGGAAAAAAAAAGAATTTAACCAAATAAAAAGTATACCTCCAGATTTGCATTAGACTCATAAAGCAAAAAGGCCGCAATTACTTGCCAACCTTTTTAATGTTTCTTAATCTAGATCCATATCCTTAGGCTACTGTCTTTAAAATCCTAGTAATAGATATAACCGAAGCCACAAATCAACAACGCACCATCGGGATCAACAATCTGTTATAAATCACACTCCGTATTGAGTTATGCGTGAATTCATTTTATTTAGATGCTGACAGAAATAGACCAGCAGTACTCGCAACGGCTTATGCATGATTTTCGGATCTTCGTCTGATTCTGAACGCGAAGGGCAGCAATTAACCATGCTGATTTCAACCTACCATACATGATTTGTATAAGTGATTTGATTGTTCAAAATTTAATCAGTGTTTTTGATTGTTAAGACAATTTTGAGTAAGAAATCAAAATTTAATTGCTTTATGATTTTAGGAATTAGGGTTCTTATGATTCTTATGTAAATATTTGTAATGTGAAGATTAACAATAATTGTGAATAATCAAAAACAAAAAACACACCTCTGATCAAAACGTACTCTTAAATCTCGAATCTCAAATCTTGAATCTTGATTGAATCGGTACAGATCTCCCATGATTATTACTAATTAGGGTTGTTAGTTTTTGATTGTATTTTTTTTGGTTTCTTACGAACCGTACATGTTCCATTGGAGATGAGGGGTTGTGTAAACAGTCGAAGGAGACGAGGGGTTGTGTAAACAGTCGAATAGCTACAACTCACTAATAATTAGCTCCTCCACACTCATTATGAGCACCTGCACAATAAATTAGAGTACTGAATATTTATATATAATAGATACGGTGTGAAATTTTGCTCAATAATCTATAAAAAATAAAATCATAAACTTTTTGTTCACTCTAATTTGAACACTAAAAGTGAAAAAGATGTGATTAAAAAAATTAGTCGGAAGTTGGTCAGAACTTGATTAGAGAAGATGAAGTATGGTGGTGGTAACCTATAAATCGTCTAACATTGCAACTAAAAAAAAGTTAGGTACACTAAATTGGGAAAAAAAAAGTAGAGTATCTTAGATTGAAATTGGATATAAGTTTAGTACACTTTTGTACGATTTGCTCTTTTTAGAACGGCAAGTTAGTTGTTAGTGATTCGAGCTAACAGTGACATCCAATTGGGCAATATGCAAGACTCAAACATTCGCCTTAAGGGATAAACCCCACTCCTTTTTTTGCTCCTAAAAGAAAACCCACACAGTGAGGCTCGAACCCAAGACTTATCACATGTGGTAACAACTTTTCTAAAGTTATCATTGATAACCATCAGAACTAGCTCACATGATTTCTAAATGGTACTGTAACAGCATTTTATAAATTCAATACGGTTATAGTGGTTTCTATTCACTCTCATATGTAATCAAACATTTTTTAATTTATTTTATTCAACGAATACTAAAACCCTTTACCAAAAAACTTAAAAAAATTCAACACCAATAAGAGCTAAAGTTATTGCAACCATGGACATGTGATCTTGGTCTTCTTCCATCTTACACGGCAAGTTGAATGCCAAAATTCCAAGTCAAATGTCTACCATTAAACAACAAGTTTTATGTTTTTCTTAGGGTGCGTTTGGTTCGCAGACTGATGTTTTTTGAGAATTGGAATGGTTAGGAATTAAATGTTAAAGAAATTGGAATGTTAATGAATTGGAATCTAAGGAATTGAAATTTGTGAAAACTATGCGTGTTGGTTGGAAAAAAAATTAAATAGAAAAAACAATTATATAATTATATTAATAATAATAAATATAATTAAAACAAATAATTATAATATAATTTTTAAAAAATAATAAATTTTTAAATAAATACATGATAATAAATAAATAAAAAAATAAAGAATAATAATATATTATTAAAATATATAATTAAATAATAATTTTTAAATAAATACATAATAAAATATGTAAATAAATAAATAAATAATATAATTTAAAATAACTTATAAAAAAATATAATTTTAAAAAATAAAATAAAAATTAAATAAAAATAATAATAAAATAATACAGAATAATTAATAATAATACTAATAATAAAATTATAATAAATAATTTATTTTTTGTGAAAAAATATCAGAATTCCATGAAATTATAAACTTTCCTTCCGTTTTAGGATGGAATGTTAATTCCACACATAAAGGAATTTGAGGTATTTCATTACATTAATTCTGCCAACCAAACACACTATGGAATTGGAATCAGATTTTGAATTCAAACATTCTGCCAACCAAACACGTTATGGAAATCAGAATCCTGAAGATTCCGCGAACCAAACGGATCCTTATTTTTTCTCATAGAGCTATGTTTTAGAGACTAATAAATATAAATTATGTTTATAATCATAACCATCTAACTGAAGGTGATAGATGACTACACTCCATTTGATTATTTTTTATAAGTACTTGTACTTCAGTTCACAAGTGACAAAACCTAATTTAGATGGCTTAGTTATATGTAAAAACCGCCATGAAACACCATTGTAACCCCCGGTTTTTTTTGCCGTTTTTTTTTGTAATTTTATAATTTTGTATATGTTATAAAACTGTGACACGGAAAAAACGGAACGAAAAATATAAAGTTTAACAGGTCAAAAGTATGAAACTGTCTTTAGAGACTAATAAATATAAATTATGTTTATAATCATAACCATCTAACTGAAGGTGATAGATGACTCTACACTCCATTTGATTATTTTAAGTACTTGTACTTCAGTGTCACAAGTGACAAAACTATTAGAATAGTGTCAAAACTCAAAACATCTAATTCCAGTTAAATTGTGTCCAAAAACTATACTTATAGGAGGTACTCTCACTTCAGTGAGTTCATTAAATAACTAAATCCTGTTAAACCAGAAATATGCTCGTGTTGCAAATGTTAACAAAATCCTTTATGAAATATTGCTTTTATTGAACGTTAAAGGTTTATTTATGAACATTCACTAAATATTCAGATATTTGTGTTATAGTTATAAAGGAGAGTTATATTGAATATTATACTTTTCTTGGATATTCGGGACTCATCCTACCAGTTATCTAAAAATAAATCAATGATCAGATTGAAATCATTTTAATATGTTATCTATTTTTTATAATTTAAATATCTCATGAACCGTTAATCGTTAGACAAAACAAATTATACCGTCATAATCAATATTTAATTATCTTTCTATAGACGGACACTTTGATATACTTTCGACAAATTTTTTATTTTTTTCACATTTTTCTTTCATTTTTTTCACCTTTTTTTTTCTTCTTTTTTTCTCGTTTTTGAAACTTGCATGAAGAAATCATATGTGATTACACTAATTTGAATATACTTATAAAATCACATGTGAAATTGTGTTAAATCACATATGATTTTATTACATATCATATATAATTTAACACTAATATCACATGTGATTTTATTAGAATATTCAAACTAATGTTTAATCATTTGTGATTTCTCATGCAAGTTTTAACAACGAAAAAAAAGAAAAAAAAAAGATGAAAAAACGAAAAAAAATAAAAAAAAAAGTTTGTCGAAAGTATATCAAAGTGTATATCTATAGAAGATTATTAAATGTTCGTCATGATGGTATATTTTTTTCGCTTAACGATTAACGGTTTAAGAAATATTAATATTGAAAAAAAAAGATGAAAATGAGTTTTGAATTTTATCTCATCTATTTGATGAAAATGAAGATCAAAGGTGAAACTACATCAGTTGGTATCAAGAGCCGAAGTTCCTGATTCAGATGTCTTCAAAGAGAAGTGAATGCGAAGAGTCAGAATATCCGTTCGTTGAGGGTGATGGTTCATCTTCTGATGAATGGGGAGATTATGGTGTGGCGGATGACGATTATGAAAGACCTCCAGTATTTGATGATGATCAATATAGAGAAGAATCGATGGCAGTTTATGATACCGATATTGAAGATGTAATTGAGGAAGTCTTTTGATATTCAAACAAACTTTTGATATCTAAATTAACTTAAATGAA